>JXSR01S024638.1:21141-31254 GCA_000969725.1 Ophiothrix spiculata
TAAAGAAGGAATTCCATAATTTTCAAGTAAAAATATAAAGAATTACATCACATTCCTAATGGATTATGTTTAAAGGGAGCTTAACGAATCCCTTTGATTTCAAAGGGACAATTTGGAGAGGAACCCTTTACTGATTGCGTACAAATTAGAGCTTGTTATTAAGATTAGCACTAAAGAGGCACTTTTTAGTGTGATGTGTCCTGAGTTGACTAGCAAATTTAAGTTTCAACAGTCAATTTCAAATGTAAATTTTGCTCTTTCTGTCAGTGAGCCTGTGGTACCACCAGCCAAAAGTTTGACATTTGACTTTGCTTACATATATCTCATATGTATCAAACTGCATTTAGTCCATCTACATTCCATGTTATCATGACATCATCTAAATTCAGTATCATTTTGTAAACAGGTCAACAGATTTCAAAGATGTGAAGGACTGGCAATCCGGACTCAAAGCCACCTGGGAGCACAAGAAGCAACTCAATGATTACAGGTTCATTTCATCTTTATCATCTCATACAAAATAAGATATCATGAAAGACAATCCCATAATGCATATTGCTTTTGTAGACAATAGTGTTTGATCATTCTCTTTTTTTTAATGTGTCGTTTAAAAATGGATTGATAATGCAAATGAGTTCACCTGCATGAGTACAATTTGAATTTGGGTCCATCAGAAGATTTCTTATAAGTTGGTTTTCATACATCAATTTCACTTTTTTGTGCATGTTTGAAGCACCTTGTGCTGCAGGGATAGGAATCATCCTGTTCACCTATCAAGTCAAAGCATTTAAGGGCCCTGTCAAACCTTCATTTTCAAAAATGGGTTATGGACTGTAACTCAGCGACGGATAATTAAATCCAAATCAAAGTATACATTTTTAGAAGTGGATTTGCATACTGAACATGATGGTCAGCTTATTTTGGACCAAAATGTGAAATTATTGCCTTAAGGTCCAAAAAAGGTCAAAAAATCGTGTTTTTGGCCCAAAATTTTACGGGAAAGCTATCTAAATTTTGTTTTGGTAAAATTTTAGACCATTTTACTTTTTAGAATCTAGAAAGCAATATCTAGGAACGCATTTCTCAAATTTTTGATTTTTATCTTATTTTTTGAAATATTGCCAAAAATAGGTCAAAATGTGGCATATTTTGCCAAAAATGGTGTCAGGAGTGGGATTTTTAACATTTTTTGGACTAATTTTTGGCGATATCTCAAAAATTTAGAAAAAAAATCAAAAATTTGAGAAAAGCGATCCCAGATATTGCTTTCTAGATTTTAAAAATTTAATTGGTAAAAATTTTTACCGAAGCAAAATTTAGTTAGCTTTCCCGTAAAATTTTGGGCCCAAAACATGATTTTTGGACCCTAGGTCCAAAATTACGCATTTTGGTCCAAAAATGACCTGACCATCATGTTCAGTATACAAATCCGCTACTAGAAATGTATACTTTTATTTGAATCTAATTATCCGTTGCTGAGTTACAGAGCAAAAAACATTTATGAAAAAAGCCTTAACAGGCCCCTTAATATGTAGACACAGAGTAATTCATTTTTTCACTCTAGTCTCTAGTGAATTTCAGGGATCGGACAGTAGCAATTTTTGTATGTGTAGCAGGGACTGATAAGTGTTTTTCATGGTTATCACAGGGTGAGGGAGCCTCTCACATATAAAAGTGATATATGAGTGTCAGTATGCATAGAGTCTTTAGCAAATTTAAAAATAGGGAGGTCCCTTAGAGGGACAAAGTGCACAAAAATGGGGGGGGGGGGGTCATGGCTAAATGCAAACAAAAGTAAGGCCTTTTCTTGTAAAATTGATCAACATTTTTGACAAGTTATATAAAATTTTCAAAAAAATCAAAATATTTGACCAAAATTTCCCCCTTATGTGACAAATAAATGAGAGAATGATGTGTCAGGTTCTTTTGGTGACAAAGACTTTGTTAACAATAGGGGGTCATTAAATAATAGTTGGTAAAAAGGGGGATTCGATGAGAGTGAGTGAAAAAAGGCAGGGTCTTTTTGGTGGCACATGGCTTGTTACTCAAAGTTGAGTGCCCCAACAGTATTATTTGTGTTTTTCTTTCAACTAAACTGTGATGTTTGGTATAAACAAAGTTCTACACATACTATTGAGTAGTGTGGATTATGGTCCTGTGTAAAAGACAAACTTTAGTCAATCTCTGCCATGGATCAACTTTTCTGCTATCTTGTCAAGACAAACATACTGGGATTTTGTAGATATGCATTAAATGTTTACTTTGGGCATAATTTGCGGAAAAGATAACAAAAACATAACAGAGTATTTATTTAATTAATTAATTGATTTAACTTTGACAGCTTCAAAACTCAACCACCAGCTGACCGCCCGGAGCCGGCGGTTATGGGCGGTTGCCTTTGTTCAGAACAATAGCAACCGGCCAGAACTGGCCGTTCCGGTATACCGCCGGTTGAGTTTTGAAGTGCTCCCTAAGGTACTTTTATAATATTGATAATAAAAGTTAAAACTATTTTTATTTGACAGGAATTATGCCATCATAGGCCTATGCTGCATGGTTCTATTAATCGTGATGTTTAATATCATTGGTATGACTATGGGTACCTGTTCCTACAAGAATGTGGCACCTGTCGATAGAACCAGGATGTCTAATGCAGGAGGAAATGTTTTAGTAGCGTAAGTATTTTCATTAGCACTTGAAAAGTTCAAAAATAATTATTTTGCAGTTTGGCCATATAATAAGCAGTAAGGTGTTGAGCCCATAACTAACTAGGCTATATTTTTGGTTGTTGCTATCTGGTTTTTTTGCCTTTTTGGTGAGAGTTCAATATACCCATCTCTTTTTTTTACCTGAAATAATTTTTCATTAAACAAATCAATTGGTCTATTTTATTCTGTTTTTCAAATAAAATAAAATAATATATGATAACAGAAAGTTACTCACTTCTTAAGCTTTTGCCATCTTGGCTGATGGCTTGAACACAAGTGCCTTGGATCACTGCATCTCCCGGGAAGCTTGATGGTAGTCTCTTCCACAGGTCTCTGATGTTTATCAATGAGCAGTGAATCATAAATGTGATCTAGAGTGTATCCTTCATCGCAATTGATAACTTTGGCCCCCTTGTTGCAGATTTGAATAGCTTCGCACAATTTTTTGGAGAAGGAGTTAGTGTCTCTATCAAGAATGTTGGCATTGTCCCAGTCAATGATGTGGTTCTCTATGGATACATGGTCTGTGATGGCCAACTTACGTTTTTCCGTGGTTGATGCCTTTCTATGTGCCCTGGTGAATTTTTTGATGGCGAAAGCTAAAGAAGTGATTAACTTTCTTGATTTTTAATATACAACCAAACATTGTAGTATATGACCCCATTTCTCCCAAGTACGTCAAAGTCCATGCAATTATAAATGTAATTCTTAATTCTATGTTTCTGTTTATTTTCAGAGGTGTCGTGTTCACATTCCTGTTCATTCCCTTACTGATTCTTCTTTGCTGTCTGTTCTTCCTGCCATTCGCCATAAGTACACTGACATGTGCACCCCTACAAGATCTTAGCCTATTCAAAGAGGTAAGACACACATCAATTGCAATCTTTCCAACACCCAGGATGTACATGGTGGGTTTGGATGGGAGGTGTCAAAATTGACAAGACAATTTTCTATCGCCAATATTAGAACACTGACTTAAGTACCCCTACAAGATCTTAGCCTATTCAAAGAGGTAAGACACACATCAATTGCAATCTTTCCAACACCCACGATGTATGGTGGGTTTGGGTGGGAGGTGTCAAAATTGACAAGTCAATTTTCTATCGCCAATATTAGAACACTGACTTACGTACCCCTACAAGATCTTGGCTTATATTTGTAGTTCTTGCTAGCTCAGTCGGTTAGTCCTTGGACTGTTAAACATGAGCTATATTGATCATATCTTGTGCTGAGGCTGCCTGGAATTACAAGTCAGGTGAGGTGTAGTGTACAATAAACTGCCTGCATTTTATCTTTTTTAATTTAATGCTCTATTGTCAATACGTTCTTCCCATTCATAAGATAATGATAGTCTTTTAGGGACATGCGTAGCCTAGCGGAAAAGTCCTCGACTGTTAATCACTGGGCATTGAGAGTCCGGTGGGCGGCAAGTGTAGTGTCCTTGAGCAAGATACTTACCCTAATGTGCTCCTCTCCACCCAGGTGTCAAATAGGTACCAGCTTTCTTCAATCCTGGGAAGGTAACAGACTCGCAGAGAAGGAGGTGTGGCGAACCCCTCACTGCAAATATAACAATCGATGGAATCTGGGCCAAATGCTTCGAAAGAGAGATGGACACTCCGATCTGTGAAAAAAAAGGCCATCCTCTTTACCGTTACCCTTAGTCTTTTGCACATAAGTTCTTTCTTCCATTCAAAAGTACGTTAAGATGTGTGCCCCTTCAAGATCTCAGCTTATTCAAGGAGGTAATGCATACATCAACTATACTCTTGTTTTTGCCAAGGACATATTAGAGGGTTATTCAAAACTTATCCTCTATAATTGTCAATAAGTTTTTTCTTCCATTCATAAGTACTCTAACATGTGCATCCCCACAACATCTCAGCTTATTCAAAGATTTAATACATCTATTAAACTCTTGTTATTACCAATGATATATGGGGTTTTTTTTTTTCAAAACTGATCCTCTATTTTTTTCTTCCATTCACAAGTAGACTGGCAAACGTTTATTCAATCCTTCACAGCCAAGACTTGGAAACAATTCTAAGCCTTGACCAAGGTTTGAACCTGGGACCTCTGATTTATTAAGCGGTGGTCCACGGTTCAACTACCGGTCAAACCGTGGAATTCTTTAAAAGTCTTGGGCCCTGTGAGGGAAAGAAAAACGTTTGCATTGTAATTTGTTCTTTTCATTGTTCCTAATGCTATTCTTTGTTTTTTATTTCAAATTCTCTTCCTTTCATCTTTTAGACAATAGATCAGAATGACACAGTACCATCCTGTGAAGGATACTGTCTGGGAAATGCCATCCTTGGAAATGCCTCCATTCCACTAACAATATCCGGCATCCTGGAGTCCTGTGGCAAAAACCAGTCCCTGTACTCAAGTCTTATGCTGGACACTGTGTTTGACCCACAAGTTATCGATGAGGTAAGATTAGCGCAATGAGAGCAACATTTGCTCTCTGTGCTCTCTGTTTAAGCGAATAAATCAGAGCGAATATCAAGAGTGAATGTCACTTGGCTGAGCAAATGTCTTTGGACGCCAAGCCTAAATCTAGTATCTAAAAGTCAAAGTTCGTTTAATTAGTAAGGTGCTTGCTTACAATGTGGCAGGTCCCAAGTTCGAGTTTAAAATTTTGAATGTGCTTGCAATTTCTTTGGACAAGGAGCTATGAACAGGCCTGGCTACGAATTCATTAGTTCCTGAGGAGTCAATAAGATTATAGTCCATGGAACATAACAATGCACTATGTTATATGCTATTACTTTTTCTGTTACAGCAATTGGAGGAATTGCGAAAAGCTTCTGAAGCATTAGTAGATGAAATCTCCTTGGATGATTTTGACTTAGATCTTGTACCAGAAAACTTCAGAGAGGGTTTACAGGCCGCTATAAATTACATCAGCTTGGAAAATATTAATGTGGCTAACTATGAAGCTGTGGTAAGAATACTTTATGTTAAACATTATTTAGTCAGTCTTTTCAGGGTTAGTTCAATACCTAGTTGAGACCAACAGAATGTATAGAAAGTTTGCTAAAGAAAGATATGTTTGCGTTAAAAACAGGAGATAGTCAAAGAAAGCCTTAAGAAAACTGATTTCAATTTGGTCTGTAGGACAGAAAATGAGCCTGGTTTTTAGATGCAGAAGGGAGACCGGGTTAGTGCATCGGTATTGCATCGGCATTGCACTAATGATGTCCTGGGTTTGCTTCCCGGCCCGACACTTTATGCGCATTTAGTTTTCAGTCCATGCTCGCTTCCGCAAGTTTTACTCCGGGTTCTTCGGTCTTCCTCCTGCATTCCAAAACTGAATTTAAAAACACCTTGAAGCCCAGTTGAAGATAAGCTTCTTTTACCTTACTTGGGTTACCTTGGCGAAAGCCTAAACAGGATTGATTTTTTTAGTAATTTGCTGTACCTGGTGAAAATTTACGAGATCAGTATTGTCAGACCCAAGCCGCAGTGTAAGAGGCAAGTAGCGGGTACAAAATGAGAATGCTGAAGGGTACCCATTTCAAGGCAGCTTTCAAATGCCTCATATTTCTTTAGGCAGATGCATTTTTAGGAAGAACAGCTAGTAGTCCATTTTTAGAGCATCGAGCCAACTACCAGGAGCATTTGAGGGAATGATGCCTTTTGTATTGTGAGTGGCAACTACAACAATAGCCCATTAAACATACTTCTTTCTGTCTTTGTTTCATTATTTAATAGCTTGAACCAGCGTTAGTACCAACCAATCTGCTTGAGTATGCTGACCAGCTTGAAGAAACAGCCAATGTAAGTATGATTGAGAGCTTCATGGTCTTTGGTTAAATTAAGTATTCTACCATGTATTTATTTATTTATTTATTTATAACATTCGGCTGTAAGCCAGGCTAATCCCAATAGTGCAAATGCATTAAATTCAAGGGACGCCTCCGTGGTGTGAAAGACAGAATATTGGAAAGAATTTTCGATTTTAGGTGCAGGAGGAAACCGAAGTGCTCGGAGAAAACCTGCGAGAACGAGTATGGATCGACAACCAAATTCACGTACAACCTAGGTCCGACCGGGAATCGAACCCGGGCCGCAGCGGTGAAAGGCGAGGTCAGAAACGCTACGCCAACCCGTCCTCCCAATCACAGATCTTGTAAGAAAAAAATCCATGCAGCATTTTTAGAATCATTTTGTAATTGGCTGAACCAGTATATCTTACCAACAATAGCGAGGAGTGGTGTTGGAAGATCATTTAAAAATATGTATATTGGAAAGGTCCTAGTACTATTGATTTTGTTTTTGAGTGAAGATTTTACAAATATCCTAATGTGATAAATATAAAGCTGATCAGCAAAATATACAGGACATGCATTTTTTCACCATGATTAAGACGGCATGTTGGAAACTCCCAAAATTAAATTTCACTTGTCTTTTATGATGGTTTTCCCATTCAGTGATAAAAATTGGAATTCCCATGCCTTCTTTACTGTTTTATTTAAAATACCTAGACAATTGTGGCATTTTATTACTTTAAACTCAACTCTAACTGACCATTTTTACATTTTTACATTTCTAGCCTCATCTCCCTAGAAAAAAGGGGGTAACAAAATGTGTTTTCACCTGGACTTGAACCCAGGACCTCTTGGTTCCCAAACCATGTAAACCATCAGCAGGCCTCTACTGAGTCGCTGCCTGGCCAGCACAGCAATTTGGTGACTGCATATAACCCATGTCTATGATGTTTGATGATAATTGGTTTAGTGGGGTTTAGGTCAACTAGGATTAATAGTTTGAAATTGAAGTGCTATCATTTGCTACCATCTTGAAAGAAAACTCAACTTATTTTGGAACTTCCCACAACATAATATGGCTTTAAAGTTTGGTAACCTGTGCCACCTTTATGGACTGTGCTTGCTCATTTTTCTGCACTTAATTTTTCATTTATTTGAAACTTGTGATCATTAGTTATTATTTATCGTACAGCTATATTACAACTCGTATATATTGGTGTTTTTCAGAACAATCCACCTGTAGCCACGGATCTAAATGATATAGCTGCTGCCTTGAGAATTCTATATACAGACATGGTTGTGCCTATAGAAGCTATGATGGTAAGAAACATGACAAACAGACCCATGTGTCCACCCTAACTAGGGGTTTGATTTTAAATTTGAGGAGATGGGGTGGAATATTGGGTTGGAGGAGACAGGTGGTAAAGGACAGGTGTAATGAATGAGGGGAAAGGGACAGATGAAAAAGACATTTACAGGAGATGAAGGAAGAAGCTGGAGAAGGATGAAAGATGATGGTAAGAAACACCTCTATTGAACCCGAATGTCTGCTCTAAGTAGAGAATCTTATTTCAAATTTGACATTGGGAGGAATAATATTTGGCAGGAGTAGAAGGGGCGGTAAAGGAAAGGAGTAATGAATGAGGTTGAGGAAGGAAAGGGGAAAAGACGTTTAGGGGAGGAGAAGGATGAGAGGTGGAGAAGGGAAGGAAACTGAAGAGAGGAGACAAGAAAAAAAGGTGGATACAAGATACAGGGAGGAAGAAGAGGGAAGAGGAAGAAAAGAGATGAAAAGAAGGGCGAAGAAAGGCTAACCAGCTAATTTGAGAATAATTAATTTATGTTTAACACTGCTGATTTTAATTTAAACTTGTATAAAAATTTCTGATTATATTGACAGAATCAAACATTAGAGAGTGTACATCGTACACAAGAACTGGATCAAAAGCTTGATGCTGATGTGAATACAACAGCCACGGCAGCGAATAACTCAGAGGTGTTAATTAATACACCAGAAACAGAAACGGCTCTTAAAAGTGACGTACAGGATTACATTGATGTGACCCTGGGTTATGCAGAGCAGTATTCAGATTGGGCCATTGTAACGGTGAGTTTCATTATGATTGCAGCTTAAATATCAATAAAGAGGCGGTCATATTTCAACCTTATTCGCTACCGAGTTTTTTTCTTCATGATTATCTGCAAATGCAGAATAACAATTAATATATCAAAATTAGCAATTGAAGGAGCAACAACAACAACGGTTCTTTGTTAGAGTATAATCATTGTTGAATCTTTTGAAATATTTGTGTAAATCATTATGTTTACTAAAAAACTGTTGAAAAGTTACTGGAAGACTGTTATTAAAGTGCTTAAACATAAAAACTACCAACTTCAAGTGTATATGTATCATAAACATGCACTGCTCATATGACTTAGCTATTAACTACCTCTGTATATTGTATTATAACCGTTATTTCTTTCTTTTTTCAGTTTGAAGAGGACTTTGCACGATGCGAGCCAGTTCGTGATATTTATGATACAACAATATCAACGCTATGCTACTACGCATATGATGCATTGGTAAGTGAGAAGGAAACTTAAAGAAATAGAACTTAATGAAGATAGTCACCTTTCATCGATATAAAATAAAGGAAAAGGGGAGATTTTTTGAAATATCAAGTCTGGAGTAAGGATTCCATGTAATGTATAGTATGGAATGAGAATTCCTTATTGTTCATTGTTCATTTTATTTTCCATAAAACATCAAAAACAAACAAATATAAGCAATAATCCTTATTGATACATAACCATTGTGTTTACTCAAAATCAAGGGCATCTATTACACAAGCAGTTGGCCCGGTCCACCAAGTCAACATAAAAAGTGGTAACCATGCGAGTTCTTCATATTTTCTTAACCCCCCTTTTCAAAGATTTTTCATTGATTTTACCCCCTTTTTGGGGCAAAAACTAGGACAAAATTAGCATAAAAATACCCCCTATTTCATGGTATTCAAAGACAAGATTTTCAGACACCCATTTTCAAAGACTCTTAAAATTTAATATATTAACATGATTAAGAACAAAACATAAATATAAGCCTATACATTACCTATCGATGTCTGTTGTACTACCAGATCTTGTTACATCTTTCCCGCCAGCTTTTCTCGCATCTGCTAAGAATGGCCACAGAATTAAGACAGAATTCTGTATGTTAGTATGCCTGGCCCAAAGGGTGTAGACCGAGTCCCATTTACCAATTCTGTGAAATACCCTTTTTTTAAATTGCACGGAGATGCAAATACCCCCATTTCTATGATTTCACAGTCCGCGATTACAGTGAAAAATATACACCTTTTCCGCGAAATTTAGAACACGCATGGTACCACTTTTATGTTGACTTGGGGGACCGGGACAGTTGGTAGGCCTGGTATAAATCATTGCATTTCTACAGCCATCTTAAAGGACATGGCCCTATAGCTTCAACTTTGTTTCAAACTTTTTGAGATTTGGGTACCAAAATATTGCTCATATTTTTCTCATAACCCATGTAAATTTTTCAGAGTGAGTTAAGTTCTATTTTGAAGACATATATATGAAAATGTGTCTAATTAATGTTAACCATAATTAATTTT
>JXSR01S024639.1:5277-18798 GCA_000969725.1 Ophiothrix spiculata
AGCATGGGAAGGAGTGGGTCGATTTTAATTGTTTTGCCACCAAGTGAAGGGTATGGTGAAGTTAGACGAATACATAGAAGGGCGATGAAAAATTATTTCGCACTTTTGCGCTGACGCACAAAAAACAAATATTGGGTCCATGGGTTGCGCTACTCCACGCGGGTTTTCTATACATCGCGCAGTGAAAATGCGCGTTGCCAGGTAAAGACAGGTAAAAATAGCCGTAAAATGTGTATAATTGAAGGCTAATGTTATGGTTACTTATAATTTTATGCTTTCCTGGAGGATGCCCATCTCTGGAAATAGGCGGATATTATTATAGATCAAAGTTTGTTCTGGCGAATTGAAATAATGTTGTATACTGTAGACCACATCAACTGCAATGCATGCAGGGATTGCACTTATTGCTGATCTAAACAAAAATGTACCCTACCTGTGTCATTATGCAAGAGGTGCCCTGACTTAAAAAAAACCCTATATGAATGGCATAAGAAGACCCTTTGTATACATTTTACCCTCTTCTACTCATATACCCGCTCATATACTCATATAAAAGGGGGATATGGACGACAAAAAAATCAAACTTTCCCCATATCTAAAACCACCTATGGGAGATAACTCGATACATCAAATGCTGTCAAAATATTTATGTATTTCTAATTAATTAACATTTTCTGTCTTTAATACTATTTCTTCAGCAAATAGAGTTCGTCTAGTTGATGGTAGTTTGGAAAATGAAGGGCGTGTTGAAATCTATGTTAACCTCGCATGGGGAACGGTATGCGGTAATTCATGGGATGACAATGATGCTAAAGTCGTATGCCGAATGCTAGGACTTCCTTTTGATGGGGCGATAGCTTACACCAACGCCCATTTCGGACAAGGTGTTGGAAACATAGTCATTCACAACATTGCATGCGCTGGTAACGAGAAAACCTTGTCACAATGTCCACATTTAGGACTTGGAAGTGATGTGTGCATGCACGACCAGGAAGCTGGAGTAACATGTGGTATGTAAGAAAGATACTATTTAAATAATACGTATGTATGAAAATATCCTAAACTTTTCAAAAAATTATAATTCGTTACTAAAAACATCAGTGTGGACCTCAGGTAAGGCAACCGTTACAACGGTTTGACCACGGTATGGTATTGAAATTTGCGGTGGCTGTCTTTTTATTTTGTTTTTCATTTTATTTTTATTTTATGTAGACATCAATATTCAACCCTAGTTCTACGAAGGGGGGATGTTGCATCAACCCCCTACCGATTTTTATTCTGTCGCTAAAAACTCCTTGCGAAACGACCTGGTGTATCTCTAAGTTCATCCTTTGTGCTTATTTTAGCGAAAAAATGTCGACCCTACCACCTTCAAGGGGATACAGTGTTCGTTCAGAGTTCGGAGGTTGGTGGGGGTGGATGGTGTTACTCCGTGATTCTAAAAATGTGTTTTTTAGTAATTTATATAGCAGATATTTAGCAAAAAAACGCATGAAACTGGGATATTCTTACGATTTGTTAGAAAAATTTGATTTGCGCTTGGTGTAGTGTAATTAAGCATTATTAATATGTCAAATGATGTACAATTGTTTTAAACAGTCGACCTGAGCCTTTAATAAATCAAATTAGATTAATTTGCAGTAACCCAATGAAATCATGGCCCATAAGCTGGGGTCAAAAACATATAACCCAATACAATATAAAATAGTAAAATAATAAAACCAGTTATGAATTTTTGCCAATGAATTTAAAGATTATTATTCCAGATACACCACTTATTTATAACTATTTTTCTTTTGTTTATTACAAACCATAGCCCATCTTGTCCGCTTAGCTGGTGGTAGATTTCCTATGGAGGGCCGTGTAGAAATTTACTACGATGGTTCATGGGGTTCAGTGTGCGACGATTCGTGGGATGGCAATGACGCAAAAGTTGTATGTAGACAGCTTCGGTTCCCTCATGAAGGTGCAATATCTAAGAGTAATGCTCATTTTGGAAAAGGGATTGGAAAAGTGTGGCTTAACAACGTAAAATGCTCCGGTAATGAGAGTGCACTGAGCCAATGTCTACATGATGATTGGGGAACACACGATTGTCATCATCGTGAAGACGCTAGTGTTATTTGTGGTAAGCAACTGTCGTATTCCTTCAAATTCCAACAAGCATATTTCCCGGTATGTCACGTTCATTAACATGTCTACCGCAACGATAGCAATTGAATACGCCAGTACAAGAAAACCCTATAGCTCCCTTCTGTTAAGTTCTGTAAAATATAAATGCTTATAAATCTCTGAAAATGCTTTCAAATTACTAAAAAGCATTTCCATATCCCAATCCGTGTCAAATTTGACATTGTAGCTGACTTTTTTAGAATGTTAGATAATTGTTCTAGTAGAGGGGAACTCATGGAGTTGGGGTTTTCTTGTACTGGCTGTTTAAGTATAGCAACTATGTACTATAATTATAAGGTACTTATTGTAAGTGGATCCCACTTTCAGGTGGTGTACTTCGTGATACTATGTATGACTTTATGGCTTTTCTTGGAAACAAAGGTCAAACAATATGTTTCTTAACTCACTGTTGGTGAAAATAGAAAGCAAGATAGTAAATCAAGTATTAAGCCAACCCTTGATAATCTTCATGACTGGCCAGTTCGAAACAATTTTAATTTAAGCTTTACCAACTAATTGCCATGTCATGCAAGGTTACTTTGGCTAGAAAAACCACTCTTATGTGAACTTGCTAACTATCAGCTTGGAGTTGCCAACAGGTTTAAAGTACTCGGTATTACTAGCCAACGTAACCAAATGAAGGGTAACCAAATGACAACAAGGGGTATAATGGACCATTGCTCGAATATACTGCTATCCCATATGCCGCCTGGTGTAATGAGACTGAGTGTATTCCATGATTTATTGATCGTACATGTACAAGTACGTTCTACACAAATTTATAGTAGCTACGACACTCAGTCACACGGACGCTGTATATTTTCATTACAACTGATCTTGCTTCAAATCCTTTTAACCAGACTGAGAACATAAAAACCAAATCTGTAAATTATATCATCTGAATTACACATTCTATACTGCCTCCTTTGCCTTACTAGAGATTTCCAGTTAGTGTAGCGGCCAACCCCGAAATAACCCTGTAGTTTTAGATTCCACAAATCTAATTTTTCTCCAATTTCATGTATTTGACGTCATAAACAACAGTCTGAGGTACCTGGATCCCATTTTTGCAAGGTTTTGCATGAGTGGTTTTTGAATAATAGACTAATTAAAATGAAATTTGCATAAAAATGCGTGCCTGATAAAGCTTATTTCTATCAGGCATAACTTCAAAACAAATGTAGCGATTTTAGAAATCCTTTTTTGGTATAAGTCTTGAAGGTATAGGGTATATTTATGAGTTCCAAATGAGAGAAAATTACATTGGTTTTGTATACAAAACGGCGGATACAATTCTAACATTTTTTTGGCATTTTGACCAACTTTCGTTTCACTTCATGGCCAAGCAATAGTTGAAATGTTACGTATTTTTATATAAATATATTATCTACACTATTTTCTATCATCTTAATTAGTTTCGTAATGAAAACATGAAGAAAAAAAACCAAAGTTACGCAACAAATTCAAAGACACTATGATTTTTAATTAACGCTCCATAATTCACGTGTGCAACTTTGGTCAGTCTTAAAGATAGGGTATAGGGCTAAAATATAAAATGCAGTGCACGTGGCACTAAGATTGATATTCGTGACTTTTGGTCTCTTGCTAAAACAAATAGACAAACATTCCCATTTACAAAAATTTATTTTTGATTTTACAAAGAAATTGTTAAAAATCCCATTTTTGGTCAAAAATAAAAAAAAAAAACACCAATTTCAAGGACATTTGACCTGATATATTATAATTTTTCCTTAATCGCATGAAGTATATTCATTTAATTGAATGACACCAAACATGACCATAGAAAATTTACTGCTATTCTGAAATATAAACGTTTAAATAAAAAAGGCATTACTGACCAAAGTAACCTGTCCGACCAATGTTTCCCCAGTTTACGGTACAACACTTCAATTTGATAGAATAAATATATAGGTTGAGTACTTCTGATCATGCATGTTGAGCCGTAAATTTTGTTTTATTTCTCGAGGTTCATTTGTAGGTAGGATTAAAACTAAACAAAGACCAAGCAAAATACCAGGTTTATGTCACATATATTTCACAATAATTAACGCCATGGTTGTTTTTAACTTTTTATTTGTTTAGCTAGTGTTAGAAATCGAGCTATTAGAAAAGCGTTTCCGCGGAACACAGTATCTTACGTTTTCCGAGATGATTCTGGTACCAGGCAGGTGCCTGAGGCTGGGATACTCCCCCGCTGAAAGATTTTGAAACTTGAAGAATTGACTTGGGATACTCCCCCGCTGAAAGATTTTGAAACTTGAAGAATTGACTCAGTTTGGTGTAACATTTTCAAATAATTTGACCTACGAACTTGCAGTAGCTTCTGAATTAATCCAAATTTAAAGCACTCGATTACACCCCCCCCCCCACACACACACACCCCAACAAAACATGATTATAGTTACTTCCAAACAAACATTTACTTAAAATCGACACATTTTTAAACAGTGGCTATATTGTGTTATACCAGGCAAAATTCGCCTTTCGTCATAATTTTATGCATGTACCACAATATCCATTGAAGACTTTTGTGTTTGTGCACTTTATGTTTTTTTAATTATTTTGGTAAAAAGATGAATATAGATGGCTAGAAATAAGAATGGTGTAAATCAACAAATATTTTGAAAACAACAACAAAAGCGCCACTGAAAACTTATTTCAAGTTCCAAATAGTTGGGAAAAAAACTAAATAAATGAGGTGTTATACACTGCAAGAAAATTGGGCAATATCCATCCATACCAACTGTTGGGCAAACTAAAAAAGCACCGTAGATCAGTCACTTTGCCAAAATTTTGCTTCGCTTTTACCCCGCAGATGGCAGTTGGATTCTCGGTTCCGCTCAACTAGTTTTGTCCAAAATTAGGGCAGGGGTACGTGCCCAACAGTGTTATTTGTGTTTTGCCCAACGTTGGTAGGATGTATACTTCATCAACGTTGGGCAAAATCACTCCCAAATTGCCCAACTTTCTTGCAGTGTATGTTTCATGCAATATTTATGAATCCGATCATTAGCTTTAACTTGCAACAAGTATTGCAGATACTTATACAATTTTATTGCTTAATTATTCACATTGATAAGGTTTTGTTTTCCAATAAAAAAATATATTAAAGTACTATCTGACAAATGTATTTTATTACGTTTATGACGGTATTACTCTCTAAATGTAAAAAGAGTAAAAAACGAGTAAATCCAAACTCACTCAAAAAGAGTGTAAACCCCTCAAAAGCAGCTAAATGCGCTAGTCAATCCACTCGAAAAAAAGAAAGAAATGACTGACCTAAAAAGAGTGAAAGAATGAGAGTGAACACCACTCAAAAATGTATTGCCCTCTGTTTAACTCTTTAAAGAGTGGACATTCACTCGCTGAGAGTGAACGTCACTCATTTTTGAGTGAATATTTCATATTTTACTCTTTCTAGTACTACTAAATATTCACTTAAAAGGGAGTGGAGGGAACGTCCACTCTTTAAAATTTTTCCTCCGGCTATTTTGTGCTAAAAAATGATTGAAAAATTTAGCCGACCCCCTCTAAAATTTTAACCTTTCGCCGCCACTGTTCGTGTAACGTACGCATTCTGTTTTTATTATTAACAATCATGGGAAACTTAGACGGCGACTGCTTATTTTCCATCGGCCCGATTTTGAAATTCGATGAGAGCAGCATTTTCCAAACAGGAATCGAATTATTATGATATTTTCCGTTTTATACAATTTTCAAAGTTCTTGACAGTTTTGATTATATGTTCCGAATATTTTTATAAAGTATTGAACAAATTCCATAGCGGATTATCATGAATCTGTGTACCAACTGTACATGTAGGCTAGTACATGTATAATGAGTAGGCCTACTACCGTATACGTATACCGTACCGTATTAGATCACAGGTCATGAAATGGTCATGCACATATGGGGGAGATATAACATAAAAACTCATTCGTTGTAGTTTAATGTAATGTTATTCAGGAAGTTTAATACCTAGTTTAATACCTATGGTTATCTGGGCAATTTAATTGTCTTTCAAATGCAAAAATTTCCAAGACAATTGAACAAATATTATGGGATCTATGGCTCAAAATGTGAGCCAAGTCGACGGGGGAGGCGGTGGAGGAATAGACGGTGGAGGAAAAGCCCATTGACTTGTACACAAATTTGTGAAAAATTACAAATCTTTCGAAAGTCGTCATGCTAAAAGTTGAAATCCTACAAGGATAATTTTTTGCACACTTATTAATGAGGAACAAACGTATCTCGTCATGCCAAAATAATAATAATGGTAGGTGATGTATTGAATAAAGTTTGACGAGGATAAACTTTGTCATTTTTCACGGTATTTCCACAACTAGTTTCAACAATGTTCAAAGGTCAAAATGTTTATAACAAGTTTCGTTCGTTGTGAAAACGTTGATGAATAACAGTAATAACATGTTGTAAATGCATAATACCGTAATTGCACGGATTAACAGTAACAAATAAACCAACGTCTATTGAATCAGGTTAATTAATGAGATAATACATGTTTGATCACCCTGTATGCCAAAAATGAAGTAAAATGGCCATAGTAAGCAGACATTTGAATGTAACTTGTCTGAAGCATTGTCAACTATTGATAAGACATATAAAGATCTAAACAAATAGCCCATGGAGGCATTCATTCCTTTTGAAATGTATATAATTTTAACCACCCTGTATATTTCACCGTATGGATATTAAGTAAATAGTTCTATTTCTTATTGACAGCCCTATGTGTTATAAATATAAATTCCAACCTTTTTTTTTTATGTTGATGGCTGTGTAGAGTAAAAGAAGAATATTAAGAGAGTAAAATTAACAGTTTTTTTTTTTAAATTTACACCCTGTATAATTTTCACACACCCTGTATAATGTCAGTATCATTGTATATTTAGTATCCCTGTAGTATTAGCTTTAAAAAAATGTATACTTTTATGGTGTTAAGAAATATCCAGATTGATGATGTTTTCTCATTCAGTGGTCACACTTTTTCTGACCAATTCATGACTTATTGATGATGTTTTCTCATTCAGTGGTCACACTTTTTCTGACCAATTCATGACTTATGATCATAAGTGTATTAACTAGTTGCACATCGCGAGTTTTAGGATTTTGCACTCCATTTTTAAATTGCCTATATTTTTCAGACAATGAAAGTCAAACGAAAAATATTTGGCACCTGTAAAGAGAACATACATGGCAATAGATTTAGAGTAATTTTTGCTTCAAAGGACCAGCAACAAAGCGTTTGTCTTAGAAAACAAATGAAATTGTCTATACTTTTTACAAATTTAGCACAATTTTATTAAAATTTCTTATAAATAAACCGCATGATCAAGTTGTTACAATGTAATATCAAAAAAATAGATCTTAACCTTGAATCTACAAAAAAAATCTAAATTATAGCTAATTTAGTTATTGGGTTATAGTGAAATCCTTCTTTTGCCGTTTTTGGTTTAAATTATGCAAGTTTCATGTTAATTAACCCATAATTTCCAAACCCTTCAATGAAAAGCTTGCAAAAATGAAAATCAAGATGCTTCAGATATTATTTTATCAGTATCCATGTTCAAAAATATCAAAATCAAAATTTTCAGGTACCACCGATTTCTGTTTAACGAATAGAATAACACAATATGCTGAGCAGGTCACGTGATGCCCGCCGCTGCACTAAGTACTATGGCGAGTTCTTTGAATCTACACATACATTATATTAACACTCTTATTTCTAACCCTATCAGCTTGTATAATTTATTACCAGTCTTGCATTTTATGTTAAAGTCACACATTACCCAGGGTGCAAGACATGTTGATGTGTAACCGAAAGTTATTTTAACGTGTCCTATTTAGATGGTACAGCTAGTACTTAGATCCTATGCAAATGAGCTCTTAATGAGCAATTTATTTTCTACTTCTGGCGATCAATATTAGAAGAACTTGGTATTTGTAGTTTTTGTTAAATAAGATAAGTCTATGTTTGACTAAAAGTAATTTATTGAAGGAAAATCAATCTAATACGATGGGAAAAAAATAATACGTTGCAAAAAAAAAAAAAAAAAAAAAGTCGCCGAAAGGACTCGAAACAGGGACCCTGCCATATAGTACAGGCTGAAATGGAGCTAGGTATCACCCGGAGCCGAAGTTTATCTCACATAGTTTTTCTAAACTGAAATTTTATGATGAATACGAATATCAGAGGTAAAAAGCCCGAATCCTGAACGGACTACCTAAATGAGGGCGTTTTTCAAAATGGCCGCCAAAATCCTACAAAATGACCGAATACTGGACAACAGGTCAAAAAATGAGGTTATCTCCAAGTGATTATTGCAAAACTGACAGTCCAAGTTTGTATGAGATCATTACATATGTATCAGTCATAAAAAATAATAAAAATGGTACATAGAGGGCGTTTTATTCAAAATGGCCGCTAAAATATGATCTTTCACTCAAAACTGCAGTGGGGGAGCTAGGACCACTTCCTCTGCATCCCCAACCCCCGGGATTCAACCAAACTAACCTTTTTAGGTTCCTTATTATGCCCCTTAAATTTGGATGTTACAAAAACAAAAAATGGCCTCAAGCAAGATATCCAAGATGGCCGCCAAAATTCCCGCCAAAATACAATATTTTCATATTTTCATTATAATGGCCTAAAAGTATCTTGTAAAACACTTTACGTTTAAAATCATTATTGGGAACTGACGTCTGGAGCTATAACAAATACATTTGACTCCAAATCATGCCATATGCATGTTTCTTATTCAAAATGGCCACCAAGTTGGCCGCCAAAATGGTCAATTTTCCCTAAAATCAGCCAAAACAGCCTTTAAAATACCTAATATCATATATAATCAACAAGAAATAACACTTAGGGTTAAAATATAATAATTTTCCCCTAATTATATTGTTAGCTTGTATCAATTCCAATATAGAGCCTTTACTTAAATTCAAAATGGCCATTAAAATATCATTTTTAAGCTCAAAAATGGGTTACAGTGACTTAAAAATGGTATCAAAAACATCAAATGTTCAAAAACATTGATGAAAAATGGCTTTTGAGGTATCCAGAGGAGCATTACATTAAAGATAACGGTGTGAGGATGTTTCTTGTCCAATATGGAGCCTGTTCTGTGATCCAAAATGGCTGCCAAACTATAATTTTAGGCATGAAAATCGGTTTAAAGTGACTTAGAAACAGTATCAAAACCACAAAATGTTAAAATTAATAGATACAAATTGGATTTGAGGGTGACAATAAGATCATTTTTCCCAAATAAGGGTGATAGCATGCTTCAAATTCAATATGGAACCTGTACTGAGATCAAAAATGACGTCCAAAAGACGATTTTAGGCACAAAAATGGGTTGAAGTGACTTTGAAACGGTATCAAATAAACATCAAATGTTCAAAATAAATAACAGAAACTGGGTATAAATAAGAACATTTGTGATGGCTCATCCCGAAAGGGGGGACTTTGGTGATGATATCAATTTTGATTTGATCATTTCATCTGTTACTGCATTTTCTAAGCTTCAAAATGACACCTTACTTGAAGAAATTAATCAAGACGATCACATTTTACAACAGAAAATCTGCTGGAAATTCTTATTATTTTCTTAATTTTTTGCTGCCTATTTTCCTTAGTTTCTCGGAAAGTGTTTTGTCGCAAAGTCCCCCTTTTTGGGGTGAGTCATCACATTTGTTCTTAAACAAAGGTGTTTTCATACTTTAGATTTATTACGGAGTCTGTACTGAGATTCAAAGTGGCCACCAAAATAAATTTTTATGCATGAAAATGGGTTTGAAACTGTATTAAATGCATTAAATATTAAAAATAAGTAAAGGAAAATCAATTTGAGGATAACTATAAGAACATTCCATCGCATCCCAGAAAAGGGAGTTTCAAATCCAGTATGGAGCCTGCACTGAGATCCAAAATGGTCACCAAAATATAATTCTTATGCATTAAAATTGGTGTAAGTGAGTTTGGAACTGTAACAAATATATCAAATATTCAAAATAATTGATGGAAAATTACTCTAAGGATAACTACGGGAGCATTCAACCCCAATACGGCTGCACATTTCAAATTTAATATTTATAATTGTTTCAATGTCGCTTACATCAATTTTCGTGCATAAAATTGTATTTTTGCATCCATTTTAGATCACAATACAGGCTTCATAATAGATTTTAAACTTGCTAACAACATACGGAAAGATTACTATAATTAAAGTTAATTACTATCTCTTTCAATTTTTCAATATAGTTTCAAAGTCACCTTAATCCCATTTTCTGCCTAAAATCGTATTTTGGTATATATTATCTCAGTACAGGCTTCATATTGAATTTGGAACATGTTCACACCTTTGTGTGGGAAGGAATAGTCCTATTGTTACCCTAAAAGCCATTATTCATCGATTAATTTGAACATTTCACTTTTTGTTACAGTGTCAAAGTCACTTTAACCCATTTTTGAGCATAAGAATTGTATTTGGGTGGTCATTTTAGATCTCTTTACAGGGTTGATATTGAATTTTTTAACATGATAACATCCTTGATTTTGTTAGAAATGCTCCTATGTTTACTAAAATATTTGGTGTTTAAGATACTGTTTTGAATGTTCTTAACCCCGTTTTGTGCTTAAAATCGTATTTCGGCAGCCATTTTGTATCTCAGTACAGGCTTCATATTGAATTTGGAACATGTTCACACCCTTTGAGTAGGAATAGTCTTATTGTTACTCTAAAAGCCATTTTCCATCGATTATTTTGAACATTTCATGTTTTTGATACAGTTTCAAAGTTACTGTAACCTATCTTTGGGCATAAAAATTATATTTTGACGGCCATTTTGGATCTCTGTACATGCTCAATATTGGATTTTAAGCCTGCTCAAACCCTTATTTTTGTTAGCAATGCTCCTATTGTTACTTAAAATTAATTTTCAATTGATTATACTGAATATTTGGTGTTATTTTGCTGTTTTGAATGTTTCTTAAGCTCATTTTGTGCAGTTGTATTTCGGCAGCCATTTTGTATCTCAGTACCACCTGCTTAGTACAGGCTTCATATTGGACTTGGAACATGCTCAAATCCTTATTTTCGTTAGAAATGCTAACCGTATTTTGGCAGCTATTATGGCTCTCAGGTCAGGCTACATATTGGATTTTTAAACATGCTCACATCCTTTTCTGGGACGGAATGCTTTTCTGGTTATCCTCAAAGCAATTTTTTGTCAATTATTTGGAACATTTGGTGTTTTTGATAGCGTTAAAAGTCACTGCAACCCAAGTTTTTGTGCCTAAAATCATATTTTAGCGACCATTTTGAATCTCAATAAGGCTCTATATTGAATTTGATACAAGCTAAAAATGCACTTAGGGACCAATTGATCCTATTTTAACCCTAAATGTTATTTCCTGTTGATTATTTATTGGTCATCAGGTATTCTAAAGGCTATTTTGGTCAATTTAATTGAAAATCAACTATTTTGGCGGCCATCTTGGAGGCCATTTTAAAATTTAAATTTGCATATGACATAATTTGGAGTCAGATGTATTTGTCATAGCACCAGAAGTTGGTTCCTGATGACAATCTTGAACATAAAGTGCTTTACAAGATACTTTTAGGCCATTATAATGAAAATATGAAAATTTAGTATTTTGGCGGGAATTTTGGCGGCCATCTTGGATATCTTGCTTGAGGCCATTTTTTGTTTTTGTAACATCCAAATTTAAGGGGCATAATAAGGAACCTAAAAAGGTTGGTTTGGTTGAATCCTGGGGGTTGGGGATGCAGAGGAAGTGGTCCTAGCTCCCCCACTGCAGTTTTGAGTGAAAGATCATATTTTAGCAGCCATTTTGAATAGAACGCCCTCTATGTACCATTTTTGTTATTTTTTTATGACTGATACATATGTAATGATCTCATACAAACTTGGACTGTCAGTTTTGCAATGATCACTTGGTGATAACCTCATTTTTTGACCTTTTGTCCAGTATTCGGTCATTTTGTAGGATTTTGGCGGTCATTTTGAAAAACGCCCTCATTCAGGTAGTCCGTTCAGGATTCGGGCTTTTTACCTCTGATATTCGTATTCCTCATAAAATTTCAGTTTAGAAAAACTATGTGAGATAAACTTCGGCTCCGGGTGATACCTAGCTCCATTTCAGCCTGTACTAATAGACCTAGCTTCGCACCAAAAGTTCTTGCAACCCAATCATTACACTACGGAGCGCTGTGTCAATTAATTAGTGTTTTTGCAATTATATATCTAACAATAGGCAAGTGCAGCTTAATCGTTCTCCTCCGGGGTTACACGGTGTTTGCGTAGAAATTTGATGTCTTATTTGACCTCATGGAACCAAGCGTCACATTCTATTACGTGTAGCGTGCTTTACCCAAAACTACCGCAAAAGTTTTAGCAAACCTGTTAAAAAAGTGTTGTCTCTTTCTATATAATTGACCAAATTGCTAAAATATATTAAGTCCAGAAACGCAGATTTCAGATTTTAGATTAAGCAAAACGCAAAGACCAAATTTGACCTCACTCAATGAAAAAGATCACTGTAGAAATTACATAAATGTTCACATAATTTATATTTCACAAAATTTCAATTATTTTGGATTTCAGGATGTTTTTACAACATTTCTACATCTATGTGCAACATTGTTTTGAATTATAATCTATCTGGATGAGTTTACGGGCCTTTTAAATGTGTGTTTCAAATTCATGAATTTTCATGAGCATCGTCGAAACGACGCGTCGGTCTGTGCCAATTGTCTATGCATAAAAAAATAAACTAAGCCAATTTCCTCGTACCTGAATGTTGGTTGGTGAACATCATTTTGGTGTCCAAAACAATGTTACAGGTGCGAGATGCCAAAAATTATCAAATTATTACAATTGCATAATGCATCATATATTACGAAATGAGCAGTATCTATTATAGTAAGATACGACCAATAGATCGATTTTAAAATGCACTTTTCCCATACGAAATACGTAGACAAAATTTATTTGAAACAAATTTCCGTGAAACCGGGCATTATTTGAAATTAATTCAAAAGTGTAGCCTACCTTTTTTCTAAATTATTAGCAATTTATCATTATATTGGGGTGTTGTGAATCTGATATCAAACAATTTGTTAACGATTGGTAAACTGAACATTTGAACAAGCGCAATTAACTGCTGATGTTATGCAATTACAATAATGAATTAGTAATTTTTGTCATCTCGCACCTGAACGATTATTTTTGACCTCCACCCAGTCATCACAACTTGTGATGACTGGGTGGAGGTCAAAAATAATC
>JXSR01S024639.1:18848-30372 GCA_000969725.1 Ophiothrix spiculata
GGGGGTACTCACATATATAAGGTATACGGGGATGTACCGCTGGAATGGGTTAGTTTTTCACAAAAATCCCTAAACATGGGTCACATTTTCAAGAAAAAGCGCTAAAATGGTCTCAAAAAGATGAACATTTACGAGCCCAGAATTTTTTTTGAAAAATCACCCTATTTTAGGAGCAAAATCTTTAAACATGGGTGCACTTTTTCCTAAAAAATTACCCTTAAAGATGGGTTAGGATTCCACGGTCCGAGCGGCTAAACCCCTCTCAGACCAATGTGGAGTACCCCCAGGCTTTCAGTTTTAGTTTTAATTTACTAATTTTAATCTACTAATTTGTTAGGGGGAAAATTGATAAATAATTAACCGTACAATAATATTTTCGCATGACAGACAAAGGCCATTGACTCACCATTGACAAGATGTTATTTTTTTGGTGGAGATAGGTATATGAATAACAGCTAATTCTTGACAAGGATCTTTTTATAAACTTACATCGAGGTGATACACTTGTTAACTCCACTACAAGGTGTATCAAAATGATTAGTACTCAGAATAAATAAATGTATAAAAATACTTCCCGTTCAATTTTGAAACTTGCAATTATCTAAGGGACCGTTCATTATTTACAGGGGGGGGGGGGAGAAACATAGGGATGGGTCATGTTATTTTTATTTGGTCGATAGGGGGGTTGTGTAATTTTTGGTGTTAAGAAGGGGGTCATGTAAAACTTGCATAATCTTTATCTCTTGCCTGATATTTTGAAATTTTAAGGTAAAATGTTTTTTGCGCCATCATTTTAAGGAAAGACTAAATATAATGGTACATGTTATTTGGGAAGAATACCCTTTTCTACTACCTCTTCCACTGAACGTCCCCATTTTGATCTGCTGAAGGCAATTTTGTATAATTTCATCTTTGACTTACTCCATCTGAACTAAGGCAAATGAAATGTGTGCACAAAGGATGTACTAAATGGTCTAAAATCAATTTCTTATCAGCTAAAGAAGCTGCATCAAATCTGTTAACAGTAAGGAATTAAAAAGGGAAATCAGTGCTTGCAGCCATTTTGATCTGACTGCCAAGATACATTGCTTTTTGAATTGCATGATTCGGGGGGTACATGACCCTCCCCCTTGTAAAAGCGGAATAGGGAGGGGTGTAATTTTTCGATGTTCGAATAGGGGGGCCACGAAACCTTTTAGATCAGACCCGCTACTTCTCCCGGCCCCTCCCCCTGTAAATAATGAACGGTTCCTTAATTGGTAGTATATTTCTTTGTCTTTAATTTGCAAAAAGAATGAGATCATTTTGTCATTTCGTTTCCAAGAACGGGAGGATTCTGTAAAGGCACCAGTTTTGAAAACTCGCCACGGATTTGCTTTGTTGGCTTTCCATTTCAATGAAGACAGAAATCTATTACTCCGTCTGCAAGAGATTTTGATTTATATTTTCTACCTTAAAATATAATTTTACTTTCAAAATTGCCAAAATCTAAAGCTCTGTTTGACTTCTCCTTTTATGAAGTAAGAACTTAACGATTATACTAAGTATTTGCTATTGATTAAATAGAACATGTAACCTATCTTTAAAATGGAAATATTACCTGTTTTTATTTAAATAAAAATGTTTCTTTGTTTAATCTATAAAAATATGTATTGATCTTTATTTGCAATAGTCCTGTGTGGTGCCTTTCGTATGCTTCTTTAACGATAACTTTCTGATGGTGTAAATTGGCAAATCATGCACTTTTACGGAACTCGATTCAGTTTGAAAATTGCCTAGCAAAAACACCACACAGCATTCATTCTGCCTGTTTCCTGATGATTTGTAGCTTTATTGCTGTATTAGAAACAATTTTACTTCAAATATCTTCGGTTATTCCCCATGACTGATCACATGTTAAACACTTACAATTTGGATATCTTGCTTTGGCATAATCTATTTATTTACACGTGGCGAGTTTGTAAAAAGACATAATTTCTTCTACTATTAGCTGATGCACATAAACTCCGATAATGTGCATCAATTTTCAAAATTATTTTTTTAGATGGAAGCTATTATATTGGTCTTTGTATATCAGTGAACAAAGTTATGCTGACACTTATAGATTTTGTGTTAAAAATCACATAGATGAGTACTAATCATTTTGATACACACTGTATATATTGTGTTCAGATGTTCATGATTTGTAAGAAATTTAATGACTTCAATAAAAGTTCTTTTGAGCTACCAAATATTTGGTGCAACAAGTCTTTGTTATATTTGTATCTGATATATAATTTCAATGCATTTTCGTATAATAACGGTGGTTTGTTGATCGGGGATTTGGTGCCAGGGGATTGTGGTTTGTGAAAACCTAAATATTTTTTTCTCTTCTGTATAAAATTGACCATCCTATTTTTTTATCAACAGGAAACACTGTCCGTCTTGTTGGCGGGGACAATCCTCGCGAAGGACGAGTAGAGATATATACAAACAATACATGGGTAACGGTATGTGGTGATTATTATTGGGGAACTAATGAGGCAAAAGTTGTATGTCGAATGCTTGGTTTCCCAACTGATGATGCAATAGCTCACAGAAACGACGGTGAATTTGGACATGGATTAGCAGATATATTTATGTCTAATGTTGTTTGCACTGGAGATGAGAATGTCCTTTCTCAATGTGAATATATTCACGGATGGGATGATCCCTATCGGCACTACTATTGCAGAAACCGTATCGCTGGAGTGACATGTGGTAAGACAATAAATGCGAAATTTTGAGCCATGTATATTATCTGAATACGTTATAATCTCTTGTTTTTTCGTAAAGGTTGTTGACTGGGATTTATTACTTGCACTTCATGCTTTCAGTGTTATGTCAGACAAACTCCCAAACGATAGTCAATATCGTATCAAAATGAGTTATTGTCGATAGGGGATAAAGATATATATGATTTAAGGTTTTTTTTTAATCGAGTTTTTCAAAACTAACTTAGTCCAATAGCTGCAAGCAAGTTAGATTTTGAAACAGACATTTAAATACATCACAATTTTTGTTCTGACACATATTTTACCTCTTAAGATCAGGTGGTTGCGGTTCGCTGCTCTGCAGTGACATTACACTTTATGTTAGGTAGAGGTTATGTAAGATTGGTTTTATTGACAAGTTAGTTGCAGAATACCTCCATATTCTCCTCATTTCAAGTTCTGTATTCCACATAATAAACTGCACGTCTAATCTCTCAATAATGACATGACTATAAGTCCAAGGAATATGCATGTTTGAAATAATTTTTCTTATTTCGTGTGCGCATGGAAGTGCTTGTATGAAATATTTATCAATATGATGCAAATTTTGGTCACTGACACTGAGCTTTGATACCCGAAACAACGAACAAAATCAGCAGTGTAACAGATTTATAATCTGTCCAAATATAGCATGTTGCAGCTATTGATTTGTTTTTCCAAAACAATTTCTTTGTCTTTTCCAATAGTTTGTCCAACTGGTTACGGAGGAGACGAGTGCCAAGACGGTGAGTAAGAGCATTAGACTTTTCAATTAATGGGAAAGGTTTATACTTGCCGCATGAAAATATTAATTCTAGATAAGAAGAATTATTACAAATAAGTTACTTGTTTCATTTTGACAAATTGTCCAAAAACGCGCGAATACTGTAAATACCAGCATTGATGATAGACAAATATACCACCCTGCCTAACGATGGGCAAAGTAACAAATACTGGGATATTGACATACCAAGAAACTCTTTCAAAATTGGTTAATAAGTTCATTTAAACTAATCAAAAAATGTCAGTTTATGCACGAACGTTCTGCAAATAATGTTGCCTTTACGTTTGATGAGGCTTCACTGGGTGTTGTCTCCTGGCGCCGTTGATGTTGCCACACAATATTTCTTGGAGTTTTAAGAAAGATCTTACCGTTAATGTGATTAAGAGCGTATTTTTATTCAGCCCAATGCAGACATTGCTTCAATAGCAAAAAAACAAACAAACAAAAAATTCCTAATCTGGCAGTTTCAATTGCCCTATCAATAATGATTTAATTCTTATGATTAATAAACGGCAGCTTGGATTGGTTACACCTCTGCCGTACCCTCTTTATGAATGTTGGTAATGTTGTTATACCGTATTGTCAAGGCAACCACATGTTTGAGGTACATTTCTGTCATCTTTATTCATCAAAACAAAGAAAGGCAACATACAAAACAAGAAGAAATCCTTACTGATTGCAGGCATGGGAGGACAAAGATAAAATTTAAAAATGATAATTAAACAAAAAGAATCATGGTTAAATGAGTTCATTTTTTGTAGGATAATAATAGTCTTTATTTTGTACAGGATTAGGACAACTTTCAGTCAATCCTTAATAAACTTAGTCACATAATCATTTTGAAACTATGAATGAAATAAATGGCTGAAAAAAGGTTCAATTAACATGATCAAGTAAGCTGAAAATGTTGATTTTTTTAGAGGTGTTTGACATAATGCACATTGTCACAGATGTTTCGTAAAAATTGTAAGATAATCCCTATATTTTGATTTTCGGGTATTTTAATTCGGGACTCGATCAGTCAATCCCACCGTTTACAGGTTCTAGATAGCATTGATAAGCAGCTGGAAAGTTCAAAAACAAATACAATGTAGTTTTTTTCTAATCCAAGCATTTTACGACAAGACGGCACCTAAATGGTTACATACGAGGTGTTCAATAAGTTCGCAGTCTGAGGTAAAATAAGATGATCTATGCAGTTTTTAAAATATGTTATACAGCTCAACCCGCATTCGTTTTAATTTTAAAGAAACTTATACCTTCAGCGTTAGAGGTTTCTGAGAGTTGATATTTTGCGTTGAAAACTGAAGTAATAACAAAACTGAACTGACATGCGTTGACTAAAAATCACCGAGGAATCACCCTTCCCTGACGCTATCCAAATACATTCAACAAAGACAAAGTGCCAGCACTTGTGAAAGATCCCTTATGTTATAGTAATACATGTATAATAGAGTAGACTATTGACTTTCAGAAGTTGTTTGTTTCGTGAATCTCTGAATCAAAAGTTATTGCACATATAAGAACCAGAAAATCTTGATGGACCGATTTGTTAATCTGTAAAGATTCACCATTGGTGACGTTGAATGGAAATTTCTAAAAACATCACATGATTAGGAAAAGCGTCCCTTGAACTCATTTCATGACATAATTATCCAATTTAGAATCAGGATCTGCTGATATTAAGCAGGTTGTTGCGTCTGATTGAGTCAACCTGTGGCGTCTTCTTGATGGCCAGATGAAGCACGAACTAACTTACTTGAGTTCTTTTAAAAACTTCTTTGTCTTCAGTTGTTTCGTTGGTTTCTGTTAAAGACTTGTGAATAACAGTATTATTGGTTGACATCTTTTATTACGATACTTTTTTCGACTCTTTTGGTAGAAATTGTATCCTAAACTACCCACTTGTCTTACCAGAAGTAACACATTCAAGGGATATGAGAGTGTCAAGAAGATCCGTACTTTAATGTGAACATTTTGACCTGTTTCAGTTGAAGATAAATTGAATATGTCACTTTATGTTAGGTAGAGGTTATGTAAGATTGGTTTTATTTACAAGTTAGTTGCAGAATACCTCCATATTCTCCTCATTTCAAGTTCTGTATTCCATATAATAAACTGTACGTCTAATCTCACAAATCGGACCAAAGTAGATTTAAAGTACTTTCTTAAATTCTTTATATCTTTGGTCTGGAGTGGTAAAATTAAATAGGACAAAAAGCAGGATGTAGAGTAATTACTCCATATTGCTATGATTTTATCTTTTGGCAACTACTTTAGTTTAATATTTGTTATTTTCTCGTTACATTAACATTGGGACAAGCTGTATTTCGGGATCTGTCATGCTTTCATGTGCTGTTAAAACTGGCATCAATCAGCCGATTATACTAGAACTTTAATTAGAACCTACCCTTATTCTGTATGCTAGCTGGGTATTCAGTATCGAAGTGATTACGTAATTCACCCAGTTACTGGATCACGCACATCTCCTGACAACGGTAAAGGCCTCAGTACACGAGGATTTTTTACAGGACATATTCTTGAAATTTATAAAGTTGCGGTCATACATATATTCTACACTCTTAAAATGAAAAGAGTGAACAGTCACTCTTTCTTAGAGTGATTTTTTTTCTACTCCAAAAGAGTGACATTTCACTCTTTTCGAGTGAAATCGAACGGGGTTTCACTCTGAAAGAGTGAAATGTCACTCTTATAGAGTTATAATTCACTCTTTGAGGGAGTGAAAATTGTCACTCATTTAAAGATTGGTCACTGATACCGCTCTTTTAAAAGTGTACACAGTATTGTGGTATACATGTTCCTTGTCTGAGAAAAACGCAGATGATCCCTTCTAATCATCTTCGAAATCAATTTAATGATGATAGGTTCAACAAGGTCAGTGAAATATTTATAATATACCTCTATTATTTAATGTGTCGTATGTTTATTGACTGTTAAATCCTCTTAAATTGGCCATTTCTATTGCTAAAAGACGCCTTTTTTAGGCCCATGTTCTTTTACCGGACAGTTTCTGCCAGGAAGATCATCCCCTGAAAAAAAAACACCCAAAGACTGTGATCAATTTAATCACGATAGGTTCAACAGGGTCATGGAAATTCTTGGAAGTTATTTTCAAGTGTGCGAAATGCATGACTGCCTTGCTTCCTTTACAATTGAATTACTTTGATTAATTACCATGATTATTGTAAAGGTTGGCCGCAACTTTTTCAGGCAAGAGTCCTGGAAACTGTCTCCGTGTAGTGAGGCCATAAGTGCAATTCTTTTGTGTGGTATTCATTTCGATCATGGTTCAAAACATGAAAGCGTGAGCCAGTTGTCCGGGTGATAATCGGATGACACGTAACACTTCGATACTGAATAGAAATGAAACGATACGACTGTTCTTGCACGGACTCATACCGCCAATTTGCCTGCTGCCAATTAAAATACATGTATTTTTTTTTTCGGCCAGAGCTCTATTTTTTCCAATGTTTATTAGAGTATAGCATATACAATTTAAAAAAAATCACATAAATACCTTTTGAAAAATTGGAAAGTATATTTTTCTTTCTAAAAAAGGGAATAATATCAAATTAAGATCATTCGCATATTAAAATTGCCATATTTTGAGGAGAAATGTAAAAAGTTAACTTCAAATCATAGACCTAATACATAATGCAGGCTCTAAAAACCTTAAAAGTTTGTACCTTCTCGTTGGGCTTCCCACAAGCTGCTATAGCGCATCGTATCAGTTATATCAGCATGATCAGGGGAAAGCTATGGCAATAAACAAGGTACAATTTAATTTATCAAGTTGAACCTTTATGGCTTACATCAGGCTTTCATTCGCATCTGAAATGTCTCTTCAGTGTTTGAGGGAAAACACACGGTTTACAGTGAAACTTTCCGTGTCAGTCGATTCTAGAAATCGGGCAGTAATTATGATCATATTTTGTAGAAATTGACAAGATATCAGTATAGGAAAATACGTATAAACATTTTTCGTAAACATGGTACAGTCTGATGTGGATGATAAGCCCTATTGTGGGTTTTGCTTTGTGTTTGTATCATAAAACGGATAACCCTTGGCTCAGGCGATAATAGAATTGATTTTTTAATAACGTGTGAACTATACAGGGTGAGTCAAATTAAAGTGTAATCAATGGAGGGATTTTTTATTTTATGTTTTCCACATTTAATTATGCTTAATAAATAGCAAATTTAATCAGCTTTCATGAGCATTTTAGTTTGTTGAAATTGAATTATGCATTCAACAGTTACAATGGTTTCAGTAAAGGTACCCGATTTTGAAATCAAACAAATTCGCTTCAACATGATCTCTTTACTGTGCAGCAGCGGATAATATCTTGCTGATTTTGCATTGATGATCTTCACGCTGCATTCAAAATTTTAAACGGGCACACTTTAGGCAGAGATACTGAAGAAGGTTAAATGAATAGTGCTGATCAAAGTACTGTTGGTCATTTCAGATATCAGTACTGAATCTTGACAACCAATATCAAAAGATAAATCATGGCGCAACAATGTAGCAACCGGCACTGGCATTTTGTTGCAATTAAGTATCATCAGACCCATGGTCCAGCTAAACATCGCCGTATGTTTTGTCTGCAGTTTACGGATGCAAACAAGGTTCCATTCAAATTCAACAGCCTATTGTTTTCTTGTTATTTTATTACAATAAGCGTTCCTATAATTACAATTGAAAGTGACAGCAACTTGTGTTATCAGTATGCACGTAAAGTTAATAGCGTAGTTTGTTCGCCGTTCAAATTGGGTACCTCCATTCAAATGGCTATTACTTTAGAATGCTTTGTCCGATTTCAACACAATAAATTTCTATGAAAACTTGTGACATCTCATACAGGAACAATTTTGCTACAGAATAAAAGGAACTGGTTATATAAAATCACTGATTAGATTACACCTTATTTTGACTCACCCTGTATAAACAAATTAATATTCAAAGTATCTATTAAATACATATATTTTAAGTTTGATGAACATGGATATATTTTTATCCCTTTTGCACATAATAGAACGGCCTGTAGTCAAAGAGCAAAATTTGCGCGGGTGTTACAAGTTAAAGAAGTACTGACCTACACGGTACAACTAACGTTGCTTGATACCTCCTGGATGTTTTCTAGCTTGATATAACCCAAGCTGCATTAACGGAGGTACATGTGTAAAACAAAAAGAGTTTGCTTATGTCCGAGTAGTTATCAAGGTATAAACTGCCAGACATGCAAGTAGAAAATGTTTTTCTTAATATTGCACTCTGTCAAATACTAGTAAACAAATGAAGAATTAAAAACAAATCGTTAATTCGAAGAAGTTTGAGAACATAAAGGGTATGGATAGTACAAGCTACCAGTGATTAAAGTTCCAATGACCTAATTGTATTGACGAGGGTTTGCTGAGGTTTGGGTGTTTTTCACTATTATCAGTTGTATTGATAATAGAATCTTGTTATAAACAAACGTGCCAAGCGTCCAACTTCGGCTTGTGATGAGGGCGGTGAAATATTTTCAATAAAAAACAACCGATTTGGACAAATTGAGTAAAAGATATTATGATGGGTTGCAAAATCGCGTCTTCTAAGATAGTTTTAACTATAAAAACTAACTATAGAGTTTAAAAACTCTCCAAATCTCAAAGTCTACGTGGCACATACTTAAAATCAAGAATCCACCGGGGATGTGTTGCTTTTTAGTAGGATTTATTTTGTGCATGAATAAGCTATTATATATTTCAAACATGTTTGTTTATCTTCAGTTATCTGTGTTCCTGAGTGCACTAACGGAGGGCAATGCACTGGTCCTAATGAATGTACTTGTAAAGCTGGATTTAGAGGCGACAGGTGTCAAGGTAGGCTGACGATCTTGTCATGGTGACATTATGCAAAGTTCAATGGAACTCAATTTGGTTTCAATACGTCGATCCTGGGTTTCCTAACCGGAAATCAATCTTATCGAAATGTAATCCCACAATGCACCGATAAAGCATAACGATGCACCCAAAAAACGCACTACCAACCATCTCAAACAACAATTCAAATTGCCCGCTTTTATGTATATGAATTGCAGGAGTTTATGTCACGGCTTATTAGTTTTATAGGAAAAACTGTGTTTGGGCTAACATTTCGGTAAATATTGGCTTCCGGGTGGAAACCCAGGATCGACGTATTGCCAAATACCGAAGTCCATACACTGGTAGTAAAGGGATTGGTAGGCCTATCAGCTGTTGCGCTCCGGGAGCGAGGACTTACAATTGAGACCTGTATATCATGCATGTCAAGCTACCTTTACAATGGTTTTCCCTTGGGACAAAATATACCCTACGCACGCATTTACTGGTGATTTTCATACCCTAAACATGTCACTTTCTTGTTTTGCTTTGCTATAATAATACATACCCTAAGCACGTATGTTATTTCTGTTGACCCTAACCATGCAAACATGTTTCTATGATGAATAAACAAATGCTAAATATGTTCAGTCACACTATATGCAGAATCAGTCCAACAAAACGAACCGGACATTAACTGGGCGATTATGAGTATTAAAATTGCACATGCTGCACAAAGAAATCCCTCTCTTTACGTTCGGAGACTACCCTTTTCATTTGTTAGGTATGTAATTCTGATACCCTATTTTCAAATTTAGGCTTTTATGGATACCCTAAACGCGATACCCGGGTATACACGTCTAGCCCTTTTCTTTTCTTTTCATAAATTGTCCATAAGCCTTTTTGAGATATGGCTGACATTGCACACTTGACTAAACATTTTTTGTGTTTCCTGGGTTTTGCCCAAACCAAAGTACGCCCTCTCCTATTGTTATCTTAATTTTACCCATTTGGAATAGCGTCGTCTCCTTTTGTGACGGCCATTCTTCTAAAAGGCTTATTTTCTTTCTTTTGTTCAAATTCCGTTGCCCGACCGTTATTTTTAAGAATGTGGTTTGGAGACCCTAACAAAGCATTTTGATAAATCTTGGCAGCATAGTGAGACGAGATGGAGAATTAGAAACACTGGTTCTAGTTTGATTATCAACAATTGTTATGCAGTGATGAAATCAGCGAATTAAATTGGTAACATTGATTTTTAAATCAAATAGGCCAATAAAATTAGATCCGAACATGATGACAGTGTTTTATGTAACTATGGTTAAAAACATTGTAAAGTAAATATCAAAATATTAAACACCATTAGGGGTAAATATCACGTTCACGGTTCCCATTGTATCAAATACCCATTTAAAATTAGAAATCACTATGGTAATTGTCTTGTATTGTTCATTTTTATAATAACTCATTGTATGTCATATATGTACACCCCCACCCCCCCCCCCCCCCCCCCCCACACACACACACAATAAACACGGGCAACACGAAAATAAAAATGAAAACAAGAGAATCAACTATTAGTTTTGAAACGCTATTCCAGCATATTAGAGATACAGCAAGAGCATTTGGCATATGTTTCACCAAAGGATGCCATACCATCTAAAATGCAGAACATGTTATACACCTCGGCGTAACCTTGTATAAAGGTATATGGTACCACAAGGAATTCGTTGATCGATGTAAAAGAAATTGTCAATTGTGTGTGTACGAAATACAGAAAATGGTGTTAGAAATATTCAAGTTGGTTTGAAAATTTAACTTTTGACCCTATTCAATATTCATCAATGATTATTGAAGACCGTCAACCCGTGTTGACGGTGTACAATAAGTGTCAAAATACATAGTCGGCCTTCAAACATTTGATCTTGACATCAAAATGCCTTCGTGAAACGCATCACGGTCTTATTCACGTGAGATCGATCAATCAGCTTCAATCGTCTTTTTGTCCTACCCTTTTAGCGTATTTTGAGCACAATCACACGATATCAACAGAGATAGTGTTTAAAATTAAATTGTTGTGGATATCTTTCTTATTAAATATTTT
>JXSR01S024647.1:6232-18678 GCA_000969725.1 Ophiothrix spiculata
TCTGGTGGAAGGTTGTTATGATGCTGTCTGGTGGAAGGTTCTTATGATGATTAAGGTGTATGGTAGAAGGTTCCTGGTGGAAGGTTCTGATGATGCACTCTCGTAGAAGGTTCTTATGATGCTGTCTGTTGGAAGCTTCTTATGATGCTGTCTCGTAGAAGGTTCCTATGATGCTGTCTGGTGGAAGGTTCTAATGTTGCTGTCTGGTTGAAGGTTCTAATGATGCTGTCTGGTGGAAGGTTTTTATGATGCTGTCTGATGGAAGATTTTAATGATGCTCTCTGGTAGATGGTTTTAATGATGCTGTCTGCTAGATTTTTCTACTGATTTCTGATGGGAAGTTTTGATATTGCTCTAGTAGAAGGTTCTTATGATGCTGTCTGATGGAAGGTTCTTATGATGCTGTCTGATGGAAGGTTCTTATGATGCTGTCTGGTGGAAGGTTCTTATGATGCTGTCTGGTGGAAGGTTCTTATGATGCTGTCTGGTGGAAGATTCTTATGATGCTGTCTGGTGGAAGATTCTTATAATGCAGTCTATATAGTGGAAGGTTCTGATGATGCTGTCTGATGGAAGATTCTTATGATGTGTTTGGTAGAAAGTTCTTATGATGCTATATGCTTGAATGTTCGTCTGCTTTCTGGTGAGTAGTTTTGATACTGCTCTCTGGTAGAAGGTCCCTACGTTGCCGTCTGAAGGTTCTTATGATGCCCTGTGGTAGAAAGTTCTTTAATATCATGCTGTCTGCTAGAACATTCTTCTGCTTTCTGGAGAGAAAAAAATGATATTGCTCTCTGGTATAAGGTTCCTACATTGCTGCCGGGTAGAAGGTTCGTATGTCGCTATTTGATATAGGGTTCTTACCATGTACATTGCGGTCTGCAGAAGGATTCTTATGATGCTTTCTGATGGAAAGTTCTTATGATGTTGTCGGTTGAAAGGGTCCTATGTTCTGTTTAGTAGTTTGGTTTTGTTATGCTGCCTGGTGAAGATTCTTAAAAATTCTTTCCGGTGGAATGCTCTTATGATGCTGTCTGGCGGAAGGTTCTTATGAAGGTGTCTGGTAACAGGTTCTTACGTTACTTTCTGTGTAGTACCATAGTACCGAACGTTACATGAAGTTTATTAAGGATTTTAGCAATTTATTTTATTTTCAAACATTCATAAAATTTTTCACTTTTTGGTCACAACAATCAGATAGTCCTGTCATATCAGACGAGTCTGTACTTAAATGTCAGCCTATGTTCTGTGTAATATATAAGTATAGAACAAAAGCTTTTAATAATTACAAAGTTCGCAAGTCTGCCACAGCTTCATCAATTGTAATTAATTTCCATCATTCCGGAATTTGAGGCAACTCTGCCTGATGCCAATCCTTAAGTTCGTGTTGATATTTGTTCATAAACCACATCCAGTATTTTGAAGATCTATTGGTGGAATCAAGATCTATGTCCCATTTTTCCAGGTAGGTCTTGTAATTTCGATATTCGTGATAAACAAAATCATTTCCTGTAGTGGTACACTTTTCGTATTTTCTGCATTCATAGCTACAGACCCCACAACGGAATCTAACGTCCTTGCGTTGGATGGAGTAATTGCATATGTCATGAACAAGTTCATTTTCTGCCTGAACCTTGACACCATCAACCATACGGTCTGCTTCCCAATGAGTCCCAATAATTCCCTTTGGTTTATGCTTCACGCATTTGTGGCATTGTTTAGAATTTTGGCTATAATGTCCAGATGTAGTGTTTGAACAAGATTCTTTACAGAATGGGCACTGTGCATCGCACCCCCAGATCTGATCTAAGAGCTGCTTTGCTGGGGGTTCACCATTCCTCACAGAACGTTTCAACCCATAATTTCATCTCCATCTTTGCAGAGGTCCCAGTTGCTCCTTTAGTCCATGTTGTCTTCTTCTCCACATAAGTAGCTCCTTTAACATATGCGGTTGCATTGGTAACACCTTTGATTACACATTTTATGATCTTTTTAATGTGCCACTTGCACATTTCTGCGTATAATGACATTTCGCGCCCCTCTTTAATCACAAACATATACTTATTGGTGTACTGGATAAGCCACCATTCTGCATAACTTTTGGATTTAAGGATGTAAGACTGATAGCTTTTAAAGTCACCCTTTTCAGCCAGGTCTTCCAGAATTTTGGCAATCAGATGGTACTTAGTGTTTCCAAAATCAAGTAGAATACTGTCAACTACTTTTGCTGGAATCCCTCCCATCACCTCTTCTTTTATTATTCCCTTTAGTTGTGCGCATAAGGTATCTCCAGCCATGACTTCTTCAGTGCTTTGATTCACCATGTTCTTGAAAAGGCTCCAAGCAGTTTTCCTAACTTGGCGTTTACGCCATGCTCTTTATTATAATCTGATCGCATCTCATTGAACACCTTAACGCAGTGGCGACTAACATGAACAGCTATCTTAACAGTGTATACAGGAACAATCTTGAAATAGTTGGTGTTGTCTTCATTGAAGGTTTCAATGTTCCGAACTATTTTGCTTATAACCTCTGTGGCGTATGATGTTTTGAATTCGTTTTGGCGGTTCTGCGTCAGTTGTGCTAAGTAAGTACTTATTTCTTCAAAGATTTTTTCTGTCACTGTCACTGTTATGCGTTTGGCTTTACTTCTGGTACTCAACCATCCTTGTACATTCCATTTCACACTGATATCCTTGTCTCTCACATCAACCTCATCAATGGTACTCTCTAAGGATGTCTTGGCAGTTGGAAGGATTGGTAGTTGACCATGCAGGGGATATGCGTATGTAGTGTATGAAGCGTAATCAAGTATAGTGGGTCGAGGAGTTTGTCGACGGAGTTCTCGTAAAATTCGTCGAGGGTATGCAAGTTGAGTATGTAGAGGGTGTTTTTGTAATTCCTTTACCAAGTAAACCTGATCCTGCGCTCCAATTGTCTTTTGAAGGACACCTTCAATCAGAGAAGGCATGTCCTCTTCTTTATCATCAATAGTTGTTGCAAGCTCATTCACCATTTTCACCCACATTTTGTCAAACTCTTCTTCCAGCTCAGCATCAGTCGGTTCTTTACCTTTCAGCTCCTCTGCCAGGATAGTAGCTTCCTGAACGACAGTTTCCTCTATACTTATCCACTTATCTTTGTGTAAGATTTCAACGTAACGTGATTCTCTAGTTCTGAGAAGATTTCTCTTGTTCTCTTGCTTTATAGTTTGTTCTGCAAGATGAAGTTCGTTCATCTGCGCCGATTTCCATTGGATAATTATATTTCGGGGGTTGGCGTTTTCAAAGTAATCTTCGAGAGTAGTGGTTACCTCTTCATATTTTGCATTCAGAACAACTTGAAGTTCTTTCTCCAGGTTAGTATATTGGTGCTCTAGTTTATGAACAGTGTCTGTGGCCCTCAATTTTCTCATTGCTTTGCTTAACCAATCTTCCAGATGACTTTGCAACGTCCTAACCTGTTTGTAATATTCGGATTGCTAGGTGTTGAAGGCTCTTACCTCAAGACTGTTGCGGAAGCTGAAGACGAAGTCACCTGCTAGAACTCCGTTCCATAGATCAGTAATGCGAATTGAAAGATCCGATGTGGTCAAGAATGTCGTTTGTTGCTTTGCAATCTTATACAATATGTTTTGCCTGACTTCGCCTACCTTGTCACTGTAGCCAGGATTTGAAGGTGCCATGGGAGGATTGCCATGCCACAAATCAGAGAAGTACCACACATTATTTTGGACATCAAAGTTGATAATCTGGGAAAAACTGTGAATATCAGCTATGTGCTCACTGTTTGCTGCTTCCTTAGTCATGTCATCTAAGATCTCACGCAACTTCTGAGTTTCGTGTTTCAGTTGTTCGTCTGCGTTAGTTGCTGGTACATTCTGATGAACAAATATGCAGGTTTTGTTGTTCTTGATATTCTCTGATACAAGATCCATTCTTAAGAATGCGTGTACAGAAATCTGCAAAAAGTCTGTCATATCACTCACGTTTTCTCCTTTGATGTTAATCATGGTCACATCTCCAAGACCAATTACAAGGGTGGCGAGCTCATTATCGTGATCGCGATAAAGGTGTGATTTTTCAATTGCCCTGAGACCCTCAGTATCTATAACGACGACGTAATCAAAATTAAGCAAGCACCGGTCATCAACAGGGACCAATTGCATGTATGCCCCTCTTGTACATCTTCCTACGCTGACGGAAAATTGCAGGCCAAACATGGTGTTTAGGAGAGTGGATTTCCCAGAGCTCTGGATGCCAAGAACTGAGAGAACAAACAACCTTTTCTCACCAATAATGTTTTTAAGCTCTTTCAGCACTGCGCACACCCATGTAATAGGGACACTTGATGTATCTCCATCTACTATTTCGATTGGATTACCCTTCATCAACAGGCTGGCAACAATTTTTGGTAGACAGTCCACGGCTGCTTTAGTGTCGTCCCCTGCAATGCTGCTTCCTTTTGCAGCCTCGTATATTTGTCCTAACTCTCTGAAAAGGTGTTCTAGTCCAAGTGATGCGCCAGCAAGATTTTGTTCTGCACAATTCAACTCCAATTTCAACATTTCCTGTTTTTCTTTATCCTTACTATTCTCCTGTTGATCCTCTTTGAACTTTTGAAACTCTGTCCATCGCTGATTATACTCCCTGCGGAGATTTCCCAAGGTTTCTTTCGATATATCATCGAGAAATATAGTTATCCACCTCAAAAAATACACAACAGAGTCTTGTTTCATTTGCAAATTTGACATGAAGTCCTTTATCAAAGGAGTTAATCCTTTTTGACTTAATTCTATCTGCTTATTACGTCGGCGCTTCATCTGTTGTTCCAATTCTTCAACTTCGTATAGGTTTTTAGATTCTCTGTGTTGCCTCTTCAGAATCTTGCAATATTCATTCCATTCTGTACCTTGTAATGGCAGTAAAAGTTTTTTGCAGTCAATAATTGGTTTACCTTTAATGTGGCGGAGAACATTGACAGCAAAAGTCTTTCCCCCAGCACAGGATTCATCATCTGTCTCATCTATAATCACCCCATTTTTCTCTGCAAGTCGAGCACACTCTTCTATTTCTCTACAATCACAGCCTTCATTAATGATCTTTGACAGCAGATTTCTAGCACGAGTCTTCAGATCATTGGCATTTAACATTTCCCCTTGAGCGTTGGTCGATATCAAAATGCTTGGATTTTTCTTAATAAAGAAATCCTCGCCGACTTCTGCAAAACAGGCTGATGTTTCCTCTTCGTTGTTTCCGTTTATCATAAGGATGACTTTGGCGTCGCTTTGCAATATTTTTTGAAATGTGCTGATGTTAATGGTTTTCGCCAGGTCTTTAACAGTGACTATGACAAACATTACTGATGATATTTCCTTTAAAACTAGCATCTGTTCATTCATTAGTGAAGCATCCCCTCTCAAATTGAGAAACATTGCTGTTCTTGGCAGGTGTTGTTTACTCTTGTAAGGAGATGTTATAAACCAGGAACATTCCACAAGACCATCCGTCAACCTCCTGGTTACAGTACCATTTTTGCAATCTTTGTTGAAGAAGATCTGATGACTGCCATCCATAAGGATATCATTCATTAACTTTGACTTGGATATCGGTGGCCTGCCAAGTCTGACAAATGTCACCAATGGCAAAGGTTTCGTTGTCACTGATGTCTCTGTACTAGTCTGTGAATTGTTATGGCACTGAATTGTAATTGTTCTGAGTGCCCATAAAGACATCATTACTTTACCTGTTGGTCCTAGAGGGTACAGAAAAGGAATTGCTAGCTTGCAAACGAACATTTTTTGAGCTAGCGTTTGTTTCAAAATGTTGTCACAACAGGTAAATATCGCCACCATTACATCCAGAGGGTGTAGGTGTGTTGCCTTATTCTCGCCACTGGAAATGCCTCTTGCTACCTTATCATCAGCTCTTGAAGAGATGCTTTTCGGTTTGAAAAACCTCTTAAAGGAATCATAATCAACGTTATCGTCTTGTGCAAATGGCTGCTCTCTTGCATGATAATCAATCATAATGAGTCTGTGTATGATATTCCAGGGAAGGTCAGCCAACTCGGGGGGCTCGGCGACCTTCTTAATGACCAATACATCTGAAAGGGATAATCTTGATGGATAGTGTTTGTCCAATTCAAGAGTTCTAAGTATATCCGAAAAGGTATCTTCTGTAACTCTGTGTTTGTTCGGCTTACTTTGGTCTCCATGGGGAATGGTTCCATCTTGAGGGATAAAGACCTCTTTCAGACCATCTATATCCACTTTTCTTACTTCAAGAACTGACATATTGCCTTTTACTAGTTCATTGATGTCATCGGTCATTTCAACCCAATTAAACGGTAAATGATCGGTATACCTGTCCAGAACCTCAATTAGTTGTGGTGATAACTCTTGCCTGAAATCCTTGATTATGTCAGAAAATTCATCTTCAGATGTTTGTTTTCTCTCAACGTGAACAGATGTCAGTAAGATATTAATCAAGAATGCTTCGTATTGAATTCTCCCTTTCGCTTGATGTTCTAAAGACTCCTCCCACAACCGTTCAAATTTCTCTACAAAATCGCTAATCTTGTTCATTTCAAGAATTGCTTTGAATTTCCTCTTAGACCAGCGATAGTCTAGAGACACCAAAGTGACACTCAAAAAGAACATTTGGTATGGTTCTTCAGACTTCTGCAAATGTGTTAGAAGCTGATTTACATAAACTGTTAAGTCATTTGTTGGTTTTCTGTTAATTTCTTCTTTTTTATGCACATCCTTCTCTACATTTTTGGAATGTTCTTCTTCGAGTCCTCGCAAAAATGTTTCCTTCATATTCCTTATCAGATCAGGTATGCTCTTTACATTACAGTTGGTTGATTTATATGACGTCTCCCCTTTCTCCTGAACCTTCTTGCCCTCTATCCAGTTCATGATCATTTGTTTTTCAGGGAACAACTGGGATTTGACATCTTTCATTAGTTTACTTATTAGTAATCGTATCTCAGACGCCGTACCAGATTGATCGTTCAGTTCTACGATCTTTTTAAGAAAGCTTTTCATGTCTTCATTTGCGCATAATTCGTTTTCCCAAAATGTGTTTGTGCCTGTCAGCCTCTCCACCTCTTCCATCGTTTCCAACATCCAGTTTAGATATTCAGTGCACGTTTCTGGTTGTAATGATTGAAAGTTCCACTCGGCTGCCATTTTTTTCATTTCGTCCATTACATCTATTGCTTGCTTGAAAGATTCTCCTTCGTCTCTAGATGCAAAATAACCGGTCATATTTCCCCAGGCTGCCTTTAAGGAAGTCATTAGCTTGTACGGTTTCCTAAAGTCACCTCTGTGGTGTTTACAGATTACGGTCCAGATTCCAACAAAGTCATTGGTCACTTCGTTCCCTCTATCTATAAGACTCCAAGTGCTATTGTATTGTGCAAGACCTCTCTTCCATAACGGAAAGGAACCATGCTCGTGTGGACCCCCATTTCTGATAGTTATAAAAAATGTCTTTGCAAGTTCTGATTCTAAATAATCACCCGTGACGTTGGTACGAGTCTTTAACTGATCATAGTCAACTGAACAACCCACATTGAATGTAAGAGAGCTGTAACTGGCTGAAGCATATGCATTGAGTGCATCTCTCACCATGGACGTTGTTGTGCCGGTACTGGACTCGACATCGCTGGTGTAGGTTGCTATGAATTTATTTACTCCACCAAAATGGAGAACACCAGCATTGACGTGTGACCCATACGAATTTAAGAAGTCTGTACATTTTTTATTTACAACGTCATCATGTTCCCGGTTTCTGCTTATCGCCAAGATTTTGTCAATTTCTTGAAGGTCATCCAATGCTTCTTGGGAAAGTTTTAGACTATTTTTGTTCAACTCACACGCAGCAGTTGGGACAAAAGCGTACTTTATTCTATATTCACAAGTGCTCTGTTTGTGTGATTCAGAATTTTGTTCATCTTCCTTCTCCTGCTTCTTTCCAATCCCGGATTCAGCCTCACCATATCCAAAACCAACTAGGCCCCCACCTTTTGCAGCAGCAGTAAAGCTATATCCCATTGTATCGAGAGAACGTGTAAAATGGTCAAACTTTTCTTTGCAGGAAAAGTGTTCTTCTCCTTCAACATACACCTTTCTTGAGTTCATTATTTTCACATCTTGCGGTTGCGGTGTTCTTAGCACAGTGCGTTTATCACTATCGCCGTCGAGTGCAACTCCTAATAGCACACCCCTCAAAGCCAGTCCCCCCGAAGCGTTTTCCAACAACTCTGATGCGCTATACGTTCGCCTGTCTTCAGATAACGTGTCCATTTTCTCCACTTCAGATGTCAATTTCCTAATCATAAAATCAAGGTTGCTATTGTCAGATAGTTTTATCCATTGCTCCTCTGTAACTTCCAATATTGATCTCAACTGATCAAATTTCCTTTTTATCATGTCATTTGTGTGGGTTACACCTCGATCCCACAAGTTTCGAACTTCTTTAAGCAGTTGTTTAGCTTCTTTGTTTATCTGATTTTGACGCAAATTAGAAGCCTCCTCACTAATGCTGAAACACTTCCTGAGTGCATTTGTTTCCCAACCATACCTGGTATTACCACTTAGCTTTTCTAGATCGTCTGTTCTTAGATGTTCAATCTGTTCCATTCGTGTTATACCTAGCCTTTTCTTTATAACTTCTGCCCAGTACTCACCCTCTAAGCCAGCGTTGTTGAGTTTCCCAACAATATCGGAAGAATTGTTATCAGTTGCTGCCTGATTTATGGAATGCTCATCTGCAATTTCCACTTGCTGCTGCTCCGGAGAAGACATGCTGCTTCCTTCTGAAATAGAATCAGAGTAAACTGTACACGGTTGTTCATAAAGTTTTTTACATAAAGGTCAATTTATGATAAAAATATCTGGAAACTTAAGTTGTTTTTGGTCAGGCAATCTTCTTGGATGTGACCAGTTATCTCATGTACTGGTAAGGGGGCAACAACTAAAATGGGTCAAAAACGTGATTTTTAGGTCAAATTTGATTTGACCCCACCTTTGTCAAGGTCACTTCTCTACTCAAGTTGAGTGGTCATATGGAATGTTTATCAGTAGCAGAGTGATAAGCAGGTAATTGAATGTCTTGGTCACGCTTGACTGCGCCAGGCTTGTTATTAGTTTTACCCCAGGCTGGTATTCCGTAACTAATGCATGGTTGAGTTTTGTATGTTTGTTGGTAGCCCCAATGTTTCTTGAAATAGTTTTTGAAATGGAATCGGTGTGATTTTTCCAAGGTAAATTTTCGTCAATTAAAACGCCCAAAAATGTTATTTTTGGAACTCCTCAAGAGGAGTTCCATCAATGGTGTTTTTATCCGATTTTCGTCCATTTTATCTCTATCGAAGTAATTTTGGTAGTAACCATGATCATATAATTTGTTTTATTTGCATTAGTTTATAATATGTTAGCTTTGGACATTTGTAATATCCTGATCATTCAAAATATCAGCAGATGAGTAAGTTACCATTGTATTATCAGCAAATAGAGTAGAATTAAATAAGTCAGATGAATTTGTCAAATCATTGATATAAATAATAAACAACAATGGACCTAAAATGATCCTTGTGCATCACATGCTGTCTATTTTTAAGATAGTCTTTGAACCAGTCTTCCACTACACCTCTAAATTCATAATATCTTTGAACCCTCGTCCACCAAAGGGGAGTGGTTACCCCTACCCCACACCCCACTTAATGTGGAGTCTGGATGATCAATGGTTGTAATTTATTACCATGATTACATCTGATTATCGTCAATTGATTAATATTTCAGGCCAAAAAGGAAAATAAAATTATCTGTTTGAGCTTACTTATTACATTTTCATTTTGAGAACATTTATTTTGCTTCAGATCGTGCATGGCCTATAATAAGTAAACTATTTATACCTCAACTCGGACGTATGTCGTTATTTGTAATCGTGACGGAGAAATATATTTTAAAAATGTAAAGCACTATTAACTAAATGTGATTTAAAATATTAAACACTATTTTGAACTAAGATTGGAAGAATAAGGATTATTCAGAGTATCTCAATGTTTCAACAAAATAAAAGTATCATCAGATCTGAGTGATTGACGTTGCCAATTACCTCATTACGGGACAATTATAAGTCACAATAATAGCAAACCATGAGCATCTATACTCCAATAGGGCACTATAGTAGCGACAAAACAGAGCAATATATATTTGACTTTTTACATCAGCCCAATAAACTTACTACACAATCAGTGGCAATACACAGCAGTATATATTTGACTTAACACCGTTAGCCCAATTTTTTCAAATTGTATTTTGTTATTAGCACTCGTGTCTAAATTAAAACCATGTTACAATACATCTATAACCGTCAATGTGCGAAGTAATAGTAAATAAAGTGCCCAAATAATGGTCAATAAGGGCCTAAGTAAAGACATAAGGTGCAAACACGATGCAATATCTGGCAGCATTATGTTGTGTCGATTATAAATGTAAACGTAATGGCGTAAAAAGAGCAGACATCTTTACATATTACTAGATGTTAATAATAAAAACACTTTTGAGCTAATGAGGGCTAAAATTAAGTATCTTTAAGTTGAAAAAAATGCATATTAAAAAAAGTATGCATTTTTATTATTTTTAGCATTAGTTATTTTCTAACATAAAAATGTCATATTTTTCCTTGTCTACATTAAAAAGAAATGTTTGCCTTGATGGATGACTCAATTCAAAACCTAATTTTAAAAGTATTAGACATTTGAACTTTATCATGGACGTGAAATCACAATTTCTATCATGTGTAAGTAGACATAACTTTGCAGTAAGCATGTCATTCTGTCGTCTCACTCGGGCAAAATGATTGTAGACTTAAGAAACATAACTTAAAATCATGGGCGTTTACATTCACATTCGCATGGCTCAAACATTAATAAATGATATGTGCCACATTGTCTGCAGTTGGACGAATAAGCTATGTACCGACCGTGAACGGGGAAAGGATACTTAGCGCCTGCCTTATCCAATGCTTCAGTTTATCGCATCAGAACCAAGATCAAACAGATAGCCTAATAACCTAAATCTTGTTTCACATTAAAAGCTGTTGGCATAATTAATGTCTTTGTCTTGTTTTACACTGTTGGCATAATTAACGTCTTTGCCTTGTTTTACACAAAGAAGGTTTGCAAAGAGGAAGTCTTTATTGTTTTTTTGTCCTCGATCTTTAGTCACGTGATCTAAACAAAACCAGTTCTACCAGAATTGAGTTCCGTTATAGGCCTATGCGGAAACACCATAATGGTTATCAACCCGAACAAGGCTGTCGCATCTTCCGTTATTAACCCAGATTGCCATGTGTTAAGATTATTATCGATGTACTAGGCGTCTGAGATGACCAGATAGGAGAGACATACCACACCAGGGGTTGCTGACTAAAATACTTATTTTATTCTTTACGTTTTTTGATATCATATGGGCCCCATTTTAATTTTTAATCTACTATAGCTACAAATAACTTACACTGGTTGTTACTGATGGCATGGCCAACTCGCAAAGAGTTGGAGAAAATATACCGAACAAATACTAAACCAGCGCTGAATTTATCCGAATATTGTTTTCAATGATTAATGTATCAAGCAACTTAAATTTGAGTGTGATAATTTTAAATTCACAGGGATTGATGGTAACATCTCCTTCCCCAAGAAGATGTATTTCTCAGAAACGCCTAATATAGGCCTATGGAGGAGTCTGTTACGACCTAGATGTGAAGAAGGACATTTTTTAGAAAGCTACTGCTCTGCGTCTAAATATATAAATGCACACGATTCGACCCGTGTTTACACTGACGAGCTTCCCTGGGGTACCAGGAAATGTTGTAAAATACTTGTATAGTTTAAAATTACAAACGGAATTGTTTTCAATGTCGAATTAATAGTTGCTTTGAGGTGATATAAAACTTATTTAGGTTTAATGTTGCAATAATATACTTCAATTGGCGTATTAATGTGATACAAGTTGTTTCAAAAACCTTGTTATCGTAAAGCAAGACTAGCTTGGCTTATTATTTATATTTAATATTGCCGCAATACATTTCAATTAGCGCATCAATGAGGTATAGAGTGTTTCAAATACCTTGTTTAAGAAACAGGTCATGTGCAAATCAACTAAGAAACTGATGTTTTTTTAAAGTGGCTGACAGTAGCTAAGCATCCAACAAAATCCCATGTCTCACTTCGTATTGAAAATATCCGCCCAAATTTGAGGTCATTTGTTCAATTTCAACAAATGGACCCATTTGACAAGCTGTTACAGATATACAACGGGAGTAGGGATAATAAAGAAACTCGGCACAGCCACGACGTTAAACAAGTAATGTACGGGAAAAATGGCAACTACATTAACTATACTTACTCCCATAACCTTTAACCCTCGTCTA
>JXSR01S024647.1:34483-57708 GCA_000969725.1 Ophiothrix spiculata
GAGTGATTTTCACTCTCAGTATGAGTGGAAATTTGCTGTTTAACATACAAAACCACTCCTTTCTGAGTGGTTTATAAGAGTTTCACTCTTTTGGGGAGTGAAATTTTCACTCGTTTACATTTAGTAGAGAGTACATGTTACAAGTGACCTGCCATTGAACTTGTGCAGAATGCAGGTACGGCTGCCTCGTTAACTGAGTTTAGAACACCAAACCCAACCATCCTTGAACCTTCAGAAAGTTGATAAGGAGAATATCAAATGAGTTGAAAAGAATACAATGAGAAGCCCGGATGAGAAGAGACTGAGAAAAAAAGTTCTATATGTATCATGTCTTCATTTTGGTTTAATTTCTATCTTTCCAATTTTCACAACCACCATGTACCAAGATTAGTTAGGGTCAACAAAAAGTAAAAACGAAAATTAATTTTTAGCTCCTAAAGGATCGACCTGCTATCTTGCTTGCTTGTTGGTTGGTCCTCCAGGCTCGGCTGAGTTTTAACTGGAGATGCACTGGAGGGTCAATCATGAGATTAGGGTTTTAAGGCTATGGTTTTCGTAGTTGTACTCACCCAACTTTATTGTCGGCTATATTTACTTGCAAGATTTTACTACATCTGACCTACATGGGCATCGTGAATTTAAAAAAAAAAGCATACAGCATCGGGACAAGCATCACTATAGGAAAATTATTACTCTGCTTTCCTTTATGAAACTACCCCCCCCCCCTAGAAAAATAAAATATGGGAGTAAAACAGCATGATCTACGAATAAGTTCCTTGGGGTATGCATATCATCCCGGAGGCCACTGTCATTGCAAGGTGGATACCATGCTCGTACAAGGCCTTTCATAATGGACCCTAAATAAGTAATTCTCCTTTTTTCCTATTATACCCTAATTTTGTCCTGTTTTCCCTACCCTAAACAAGTATGTTCAAATCAAAACATACCTGTTTCAAGTTTACCATAATATATTCTAGTCTTGTGCCCTTTTAACAACATGTATTGCTCATATGAGTTAAATGAAACTGAAAAAGTTATCAGCCAATTGTTCTTTTGATTGTAAATGGCAATTGTGAGAAAGATTTTATTATACCCTCCAGACTTTTGCAATTTTGATACCCTTTCCAGTGTACTCGAGTATATCGCCTATATATTCGCAAAAAAACAATCCTTTTTATGATTTTTTTTGTATGCGCATGGTGTCCACCATGTATGGCAGTGTATTGTTGATTGATGATCAAAATTAAACACCACAGAATTTATATACTACATGATTTTTCAACTATTACATCAACGACGACAAAACACTACAGAATTTACATACTAAAATCTTGTCCGGCTAAATTTTGCTTTTCAACTAGCCACTCTGGTTTCTCTGCAATTATCGCATAAATCTTTCGCCTTTTACTAAAGATTTCCGTGCAGAGGAACAAATAGATGAGTCTATAACTATTTTTCAATGCTCTGCCTCGGGCAGAGCTAGCAATCAATAATGACAGAATTAATCCCCTTTTCCTTAAAGGATGTAAGAATCCCTGACCTGGATGTTGATGGTTTGATATAGAAACATGTCAGCTGCCAGTCACACAAATATTCTTCCTTCAACCACCTTTTCACAAATTCACAGGGTTTTCAGTAACCTGGGCCCATATTCATAAAACACCGCTAACTCTAGTTGGCTGCTAACTCTTAGTCTACCTGTCAAATTTTGACAGGTATACAATAGGTTAGCAGCCAACTAGAGTTAGCGGTGTTTCATGAATATGGGCCCTGACCTACTTTGATCTAACATAGTCTTATCCGACAGTTTTTATTTGATCATTTAAAAAAAAGAAATCTTTTCAATTTATGGTAACATAGGATTTCAGTACCAATGAATTGGTGTTGTCCTCAGAAACAACGCTAATAGACCTGTTTCGTATGTCCCATAATGCATCTTGAAAGTAACGCAAATATTCTTCCTTCAACCACCTTTTTACGAATTAATGTTTTGAATGAGCCATCAGCGCCTTTTCACAGGGTTATTCAGTAACCTGACCTACTTTGATCTAACATAGTCTTATCTGACACAGTTTTTATTTGATCATTTAAAAAAAAAGGCTATGAAATCTTTTAAATTTATGGTAACATAGGATTTCCAGTACCAATGAATTGGTGCTCTGTCCTCAGAAACAAACCTAATAAACCAGTTTCGTATGTCCCATAATGAAAGTACCGCAAATACGAGCTTTTCTGCGCGAACGACCATTATACCATATTACTATGCTACGTTGTGCGCATGACATCATTTGCGCAGAACGTATTAAATTATATTGTCAACTGAGCGTTTACGGTACTTTCAAGTACCTTTTTTTGGTCACGCTATTGCCTGCAGCATATTTGAGTGGCCCCCCTAGCAGGCCTGTAGCTATACTTTGATCAACACCAAATAGGCGGGCCACATCGTGAATTGTTACAGATAAGCACGTGCATAGCTGGACACAGCGCAATTGCAGGAGACGCATGGCCAGTGGCGTATCTGGCATCATTGGTCAGGGGGGGGGGAGCAATGGGTTTTAACACTTTTGAATGTCAATATTTTGTGATTCAATACACTTTTTTCACTTATTTTTTTGTCAGGGGGGCGACCACCCCCCCCTGCCCCCCACCCCCCACCCCCGGCAAATTCGCCACTGCGCATGGCGTATTGCATGTGTGACTCACGCATTACTATCTATGACACGTGTGTAACTGGGATTATGTTTTCTTGTGGATGAAGAAGAGCCTCATAATTCCTGCCTATTTAGTGTTGATCAAAGTAGGCCTATAGCAGGGGGGATGCGGTGGGGGCGTCGCACCCCCCCCCCCCAAATTTGACATTGTACATAAAAGGTCCACAATATCCCTAAATGTCCACCAAAAAATCAAAAAGGACAAAAAAACGTAAATATAGGTTGTTTTTAAATAAAATACTAGGGGAACGTGGGGTAATCCCGAACGCGGGGTAACCCCGAACACCTTGATTACAGAAAAACGTGAGAGTTGGAGATTTTGTAACTACCATATGGTGTTAGCTATAAGTGGACTGAAACCAAACATTAAGTAACTGAGAAAAAAATCTCGTATATTCTCGCGAGAATTCCAAAAAACGATTTTTCGCGAAACTTACTTTTTAAACTATAATTTTCTCGAGGATATCAAATATCTAAAGGATGAGGAAGAGTAAGTTTTGCTTAGTTTAACAGGTTAATGAGTCCATCTAGTTGGAAAACCTAAGGATAACTTATAAGAGAAATATTTTTATATGTATCTTTTAAAAAAATATCCAAATTTCAAATTTGCTTGGATTGGGGTAAACCCGAACGATACCCAGTTTCCATGGCAACCAGTATCGGCGTGACCAATTAAGATGATAAATTTGAAACACTTACTGAGCTTTTCAATATGTATGATTGTTATTTTAATTATGCTACAAGAAACAGAAAATGAAATTTTTGCTCCATATGGACTTGCCTATTGAAAAAACACGTTCGGGATTACCCCACGGCCGCGGGGTAATCCCGAACATTACCAGTTTTTTGTTTGGATCATAACTTCTTTTATATTAAAGTTTAGTACGTGAAACCATATGTCTAGGTAGGGTAATGCTTCCACTTTGTATTGGTAAGGTTATTCTTGGTAAACCTTGTTTTGGCTCCAAAGTAAAGCAGTTCGGGATTACCCCACTTTCCCCTACACAGAATGCTTGAAAAACTACTGACAACCTTTTTTTTTCCTTGTCAGTCAAAACCACTAAAATTTAGTTTAGGGTCGACCAAAACGAAAAATGTTCCTCCAAAAAAAAGTCACTTTTTGAACTTCCGCACCCCACCCCTTGAAATATTCCTGGCTAGGCTACGGGCTGAGGCTACGGGCTGCCCCGGGGTATTTTTCTTCACAGACTTCCTCGCAGAACTTCAACACACAATATCAGTTAATAAGTACTGTTGGAGAGTCTAGTGCCGAGCATTCGAGCATTTTCATTGGTCAATTTATACAGAAACATTTTCGGGGCAGCTGATTGGTTAATAGTTTCAGGAAACTTGTTTACATCCACGCATATTTTCCCGCGGGTTATCTTTGATGAAATCGAGTGACTGCGAAATTTTTTGACGTACGAGTATTTTGAGGTTGTTTCATTTTAAATAAAAAGAACCTGAAGATGTTCTACTCACACGATATACTTCAAAGAAGAGGTGGAAAATTTGGTATAATATGGTAAGTTTGTCAAGTTGTCTTGCGATTCTGATTCATGTACGAGTTTGAGTCTGTGACGAGTAAGCTTACTCTACACACTTATAACACAGCATCATTTTGTAGGCCTACATGTAAATCTGGCTGTAGCGTTATTGAGGAAAAAACCCGAGGATGGAGAATCTTAATTCCCCAAAATACTGTATCTGTATGAGCAGTATCTGGTTCTGTAGGTTATATTAGTATAAACATGTTCTACCGATTCATGTAAAAAAAATATGTAGGTAAAAAATTAGTGGGAAGAATCTAGACCAGGCAGTGACCAGTCCCTTTAACTGTGTGGGCGTCATTTAAAGGCTTCAAAGTGAGGGTGCTAAACATTCAAGGTGATGTCTTCACTTAACTTGTCTTCAATGAGTTCTTGAATATGTCTATTCTAATGTTTTGTCTGTGGTATGGTACTTAAATTGTTGACTTCCTCTTGTTCTTTTGTCATCAGACAAGTGCCTTTAGATGTCAATAAAGCCTAGGCCAGGGTTCACTCATATTTTCCGTATTATGTAATCACTTGATTTTGCCCGAGGGTGGTATGACGGATGTATCATCTGCCCGAGGGGCAGAATCAAGCGATTACACACAGAAAATATTAATGAACCCTGTTCACCAGTGGCGTAGCCAGCATGGGGAAAGAGGGGCAGACTGCCCCCCCCCCCCCCCCCTGACAAAAATTCGAGCGGGAAATCGGGACAGCAAGCGGGAAATATCGGGAAGGACAGGAAACATGGCAGGGGATTAACAGAAAATTGTGTCAAAAGATGTGCAAAAATTGCTGAAAAACTTTTTTTTTTTTTGAAATTGATTTTTTTTTGGAAGAAATGTGCAAATGCCAGGGGAAAATCGGGACGAAATGTCTTTGCCCCCCTGACCAAAATGTCTTGCTACGTCACTGCCGTTCACACATACCCTTTTCATGTCTAAAATGTCAAAATCCAGGCAAAAATTGACCTTAGAACGTCTTTTCCGTCGTGGTTGTCAAATAATTCTAGTAGCGCCCAGAGCTTGTTTACTTCTAAAAATTCCAAACGCGCGCTCTTCATCCTGCGTTTAGAGCCAACACGCCATTGTGCACATAGTGACGCGGAGTAGAATATTTACTTAAGAATGATTGCTGTTCATGCATGGCCACGTGACGACTCTTGACTGATCAAAACCTCCGAAATTACGCAGGTAATGTGTGAATTCCTGATCCCACTTGACCATTTGTGATTTTGTACATCATTGACATTGTTAATCTGTCCTTCTTATGTCTCTTTTCAAGTTCAAGGGTTTCCCAATCTAATTTCCAAAGCAAATCGGTTACGCTGCTGTACTTCTTGAAGTTTCTACATCAAAAGCGGCCAGCTCGTCTCAGTATCATTTCAAGACGATGCTTCTGGACTTGGGTGTATCATGGATCCTATCATGGGCGTCATTTCATTTTGAAGTGTGGGGGGGTCCAAGGGGCAAATAAATCATTTGTATTCAAAACAGTGGGGGGACACCTGATATTATGTCCCCCACCCTTCAAAATGTGGGGGGGGGGACGTGTCCCCCTGTCCCCCCCTGAAATGACGCCCATGGATCCTATAGGCTATACTTCACAAAATTTCAATTTTATTTGTTTTGTAAAATTCTTATTTGTCTTAAAAGGTGCGGTATTAAAATTACCTTCAAAATCACTTCGTATGAGTAACAAATTTTATGGCAAAGTTATGGATGGAAAACATGCATTGAAATTCAACCAAATAATGCCAAAAAATGGGATCCTCTATGGGAAATTTCAACACAGTTTTCCATTTTCAAATCTGGCGGGGCTCCTAACAAAAATGTGCTTTTATTTCATAGCATGTGTTTGGTATCATTTGAAAGGTATTGTTGAAATCAAATAAAATTCAATTTTCACATATCTTTTTTATATCCATTGAACCTGAACAGAATTGAATTTAGAGCTTAAAAACTCTGCTGGCACCGTTTTTCAACATGTTACAGTGCCCTCAACATGATCATATGAAATACCCAGAGGAGCAACTGTTACTTGTTGCCGGACGGTATACGGTATTGTAGCCGATCCCCGATCATGTCCTATACCGCCTCTGGCGTGAAGCCGTTGGGATTCGTGGAAAAATACTACTTCCGGGATGATCACTAAAATTATTTTCGTAATTGGTAAAAAAATATGATAACATATATAAAAAGTGGGGTTCACGCATGAACCCCAGCGGATTTGGAATGACATAATTATGCTGATTACTATAAGAACACTTTTGTATTTTTTGATAGGTAAAAATATGATCTTTGGAATTTTTTTCTTCAATACGTGAGTCACGTGACCCAATAGAAATACACGTAAATCGTACCCTAAATTTGCGTTTTAGAAATCCCTCGTCCCTAAATCTAGTGGATGCTATTAATCGTGTCCGCTACCGCCTGAAATACCGTACTCAATCAGTGGCGTAGTGAGTGTGCCTGGTTCCCGAGCCAAGAAGTGACAACCCCTAGGTGCACTAAAATGGGTAATCTCTACCAAAATTTGCCTAAATTTTCTCAGGCTTTGTACAAATCATTACATTTTTTGCAGTAAATTTTAACTGAAAAATTATAAAATTTAAACCATAACTCCCAAACGCTTAAAAACTATGTAAGTCTGAATACGTCATTCAAAAATTTCTTGTTTCCCATGGGATGGCAGTACTTTCATCCCCATCTGTAGTCCCCATCTACAACGTATTTGGACTTGGGCGAATTTCTTGATTTTTGCTTGTTGGACAGTTGGATTTTGTTGGACTGAGGAGGGTTAGGGTTATGACGGCGCAAAAAACATTTCGCCAAAAATTGGCTAATTTCAGCAATGTCCCTCTTGCTGCCACCACTGCATGAAATGTTGGTCCAATTATTTTTTCAGAGATGGCACTTGCCCCCTTGCAGTCACTTCGCCACCGCTAAGCATGCAAGGGCGCTAAACCCGCATGCTAAACTATTACATCTGGTAATACCAATCAGGAAGCCATTGGGAAATAACCCAGCGACTGTCCATCTGATGGTAACTAATTTGCATGTGAAATAGCCATCGGATTGCCATTGGCTGGTTATTAGCAAGCCATCGGGAAAGGTACCCATTGGTAAGCCATTGGTAAATTAGCCTGCGGATGGCCAGCAGATGGCAACTAATTTGTATGTAAAATTGCCATCGGATGGTATTAGTTAGTATCCGATATTAAACCATTGGATGACCAGCAGCTGGCCATCTGCTGTGTACAGGTTTTGTTGCTATGTGAACACCATAATATGTGCCATAGGAAGTCTGTGATCTACTCTCTATATCTAGAGGACATGGTCATGGTTTGCAGAGGGTTGAGACTTTACTTGGTTGAGCCCAATTTGTGAAATCTATTTTTAAATTTGACTTATGTAGCAAAATGTCCACTTGGGCGACTACCAGTTGCCAGGGCAACCCTACAAAAATTCCAGTTTCATGGCTCATGTTGTGTGTACATTGTCCACACGTGTACCCAAAATATGGCTACTGTGCGGCATAGTTTTTGAGTTAAGTTTTTGCCATGTTTGGTTACCATGGTGCATTCCAGAGTTAAACAAAACATGTCTAGGGGTCATACCGTATGGGTCATGAGGTTTACTGCTAATCCTGATTTATATGCAACATGCCTCGATCGGTTACATTAACATTTTTTATTTCTCTTTACAGGATAGCTGCAACAAAGGCTGTTTCTTTGTCAAAGCGGGACTATTTCAGTGTCAATGTTGTCAAAACGTGGTAAGTCCAAATCCTTTGACTCCAAATAATAGCTTTTATGACAGCACATGACATGCAAGATGCAGCTAGATTGTGGTTCAAAGACGCTGACAAATTTAAACATTTTCAATTTTAGCGCGTCGTAGTAGATACTGATGTGCGAGTCACACGTACAAAGCGCTTTGCGTCTCCTGCAGTTGTGCTGTGATCAACTGCGCACACGCTTATTTGTATCAATTCACAATGTGAAGAGGCCCGCCTATTTCGTGTTGATCAAAGTATAGTACAACTTTCCTTTTATCAGTGGGGATCTTGAGGTGCATTTATCGGCTCACTGGGGCCAAATTTCATAAAATCTTTCTGAGTTAGTAAGGTACTAGAACATAGCATCATTCCAAGTAAGGCCAAGAAAAAAGGTTCATGCACACATGGGTTTAAAATTCACTTTTTACTGCAATTTGGGGTGGTTTTTTTAGGTTTTCAAGAGATTTTATTTTATTTTTATTTTTATGTCTAGAGAAAAAAAGAAGAAAATTCAAACGTGAATCCCCTATCCCCCACCCCCCAAAAATAGTGACCCTAAAATGGAATTTTAAAAGGATCTGTGTAGCGCATACTTTTTGACTAAAAAAATAGCACTTAGGGTCTAAGTAGTTTGTTGCTTGTTAGATATCAACTAACTTAATCACATGTCATAAAACAATTCTATGAACTATTCTTACTAGTTGCTTGCTAGAACCAAAATAAAATTGATGTGTGTCCGGATGAAAGTAACTTGGAACGGTTCTAAGGATTCCTAATAGTAAGGATTTAGAATTCCCAAGTGCTATTTTAAATTTAGCAAGCAACTAGGAATGTTGTTTATATTAGAATGATTTTATGAAAAAGGTTTAGCAAGGAATAAGCAATAGAAACAGTGGCGTAACCAGAGGGGGGCCGGGAGCCCCCCCAGAAAAAATGTCTACCTCGCCCCCCCCCAAATGAAATCAAGAAAAGTACAGAGTTTCAATATATAGTACAAAGGTAATGTAGCTGTGCAAAATTTGACCCTTTTATAGGTAAGTTTTTCAAAATTTTCCCAAATTTGCGCCAAAATGGCGCAAATTTTGGCAATAATTTAAGAAAAAACTCTGATTTTCACCACAATAGTACAATTTTTTATGAATTTTAGCAAACTTTGGATGATTTGCTACATGAAAATTTTGGGGTGTATCTTTTTGTGTCTGAACAAAAACTCTTTCGCCCCCTGCAAAATTGTCTTGCCCCTGCTCGCTCCCTCAACTGAAAATTTCTGGTTACGCCACTGAATAGAAAAGTAGTTAGAAACATACTAGGCTTAGAGTGATTTTATTAAATTGGGCCCTGGTTGTCACATTGGCACGTAAGGTCACCGTTTATCACTCAATCTTAGTTAGAGTGTGGTTAAATTCAGTTTATTTGTCATGTCTGTACTTTGTCTTTTTTTTCAGTGAGGATATCTTGATGTACCTAACCAGGCAAGCCAGTGGCCACGCTGGCAAGGGTCCACGTCTATCACTCTATCTCAGTTCACAACTGATGGTCGGCGTGACAAGAGTGTACCAAAAGCAATATGAATATCTTGTTGGTATGTATTTTACAGCTGAATATCAGATTTACATGTCTAACATTTCTTACGGTTCTTGAACCGATTGCAACAAACAATATTGAATATTTTGTTGTGAAAAACAGTATATAATGACACACTGATGTTTAAGAAGGTGACAAAACACACACACACACACCAACTGTTTTAGGGGCAGTTAACCCACAAATTTCTATATTTGTCCAAAAGAATCATTAAAATATTTTTTCTTTGCGTGTGTGTGTGTGTGTGGGGGGGGGGGGGGGAAAACATTTAATGAAAAAATGCAATCTTAAAACTATTTATCAAACAATTTTTTTTGGATAATTTTGGCAATAGAAATTGAGCAAGTGGAAGATACACCTTCTTGTAAAATATTTTTTGTTTGTCACCCATGGACAAATTGAATGCCCCGTCCACAAGCAGAAAAAAGATAGACCATAAATTAAAATTTTTGTCTCTTAAAATTGATTTATGTTCCAGTTGAAGTCCGTGATCTTCACAAGCGATTCAGTTCAGCCAAGCTTACGGCTAGAGTTTTCCAAGGGGTGCCTGCAGCTGACATTGATCTACCGAGGGGTGGAGACAGGTAAACAAATTCTTTTTGGAGGGTAAGCTGGTTATCACTCCGTGTGACTGAAGGTTATACCTGATTTAGTGCAAGTCAAATCGCAGAAATTTCTGGATTGTGGCGAAATTTTCACGTGGCATTGGGTTTCTGGTTGAGTCCTTACAAAAATAAGTGCAAAAGTAGGGCTGAGGAAGGTAGTTATATCATGCACCAATCTATAATATATAAGTGTGTCACTGCTAAGAGGGAAATCACTGCAAAAACAATGTATCCATAAAAAATATCATGCCTCTTTGATGGCAGGCTTTTTCACAAATGTTACTGCTAACTTGAAAGCAGTTCTTGTCAACATTTGGCATACTTGGCAGTACACCACCTTTTAAAGGGTTTCAGACTGAGATTTTAACAATTGGTAAAAGGTTGGGTAAAAATATGGGGACAGAATGAAAAGGCTGTAGCTCATCTGGATCTCTCTTGGATATAAAGAAAAGAAAGTGACAAAGTATGATGAAGCATAATAAGGGCAGTAGTAAATGACACAACTAACTTGGTGGTGTTTTATGAAAGGTGTTCAATCCCAGGTGTGATCAGTGGTGGTTTGATCACTGAATTTCTCATTTAGGGAGTTACTTTAGAATGAAAAAGGACCCCTATTCAAGGGCACTCAAAACGTGTTTTGTACTGTATGAAGTTATCAAGTTTGTTTAACTTGGTTCTTCTGACTATATCTTATCTTTCAGACCTGTTGATGCATGTACTTTAAGAGAGCCAAGCCTGGAGCAGTATGACTCAGAGTTTGGCATCCTCAGGCTTCAGGAGCAGGCATTGGAACCATTTCTCCTGCCAGCCATTGTGAGTAAAGGCATTTAAGAAGGGGAATCAACACTCATCACCATCTTGTTGCACTTGGGGCTGAGTTATTGTATTTCCATAGGACTTATTTTTATCTATTTATTTACTTTATTTTATTATTTCTTAAATTTCTGTGAATGTATAAGGTTGGAAAATCCAAAATATATCTGTATGTTCTGAGGACAATCAACAGGAAATATAGGGCTTGCTGATCTTTGAACACATTTATCTCAGTTCCACTCCCAGGCAACCTTTGACAGATGTCTGGAAGCCTGATGAAGTTAAATAAGATACCACTTTAATATTTACAACATGGTATTTGCACATATTTAAATAAGAGAAAGTTATAAGAGGCTGGTCTGAGATCAACGGTCACATTTGAGACCAGTGTCCCCAATAATGGTGCATTCAGAGTCTGGCGATTCCATCGCACGACGTCTGCCAATGCGCAGTCTTTGCACGCCCTACACATGTGCGCTTTAACTTTTGAAGACTGCGTATCGGTAGACGTTGAGCGATGTTGCAGTGATGAAATCACTGGACTTTGAACTTACCATAAGGCCATATGATATGGCATGCAGTAGGCACAGGAGTTTGGAATATTGGCACAACAGGTTTTTGAAAATGTGTGAGAAAGATGCTTCTTCAACCAATTTTCAGTCTCAGTGATTTTGGTTCAATCACCTTTTCAACTTTGTCATAATTTATTGAATCGGCACAAGCTCAAAAACCTTGTTGCCAGCACTGTTTACTACATTCCTTTTCTATGTTTTGCATGCTTATTATACTTTGATATTTCAGGACATGTTCTCCATGGGTCCTTCCCGACTTAGTCAACCATCTTCTAGTTCAAGTCCGCATTCAACACCCACAAAGAAGCTCAAATTTGATGACGGTATGTATGTATGCAAACATGGACCAGGAGCTAGATTTGAAAAAAAGCAGCTCCTAGTCTTTAAGATTTCAGGGAGTCGTTTTCTTTCAGGACCAAGAGCCATTTCGAAATTTTATCGCAATTTTGATTTGGAAATCAAGAATTTATTAATACAAGAAGACATTTTTTGATTTTCTTCTGATGAATATAATGCATTGTTTTTGAAAAAAGGGCCTAGATTCCAATCACTGTCTTCACTAATTTCCACTCTTGAATACTAGATACAAGCAATTACATACGGCAAGACTCTGGCGCTGTAGAAGGGAAAAATATTGTTGCCTGGGTTTCAATTTTTCTGCCCCATCAGGCGCAAAAGGTTGGGTACCATAGGGTAAAAATTAACCAGTGCCCGTTTAAGAAAATGTGTGTATGCAAATCAGTTACTGCAAATCACTGCATCTTGAAGTATGCATAGTGTAATGGTAAGGTTAACTAAAAAGACTAGCATAGTGTAAAAGAAGTGCTCATGATCTTGTATGTAAAAAGGGAGCAACCTTCTTTGAATTGAGGAGGGGCCTACGACACAACCTTGTGGGAGCCTACACGTCAGCAATTAAGAAGATCCCTAGACGGTTCAACAATTCGACCCCATCACGGGTTGACGACCAGCTACTATTGTCAATCTGGGGTCCGTTTCATAAAGATTTGAATCAAGCGTAATATAGGTTGATACAATGTAAATTTACGTTTGAAATCAAGATGGCCCTAGATGGTCAGATGATGTGTTTGAGATAGAACACGAAACGTTGCCACTCAACAAACAATAGTAAGTCCAGATGAATAGATATATTACTTTCTCAATTTTTATTCAGAAACCTCATTTTTTATTATAAATGACCAAAAATCATCAAAGATCCATTGTAGTATAGGTAACTAATATTTTATTGATGTTGTTGGCGTGTTGTTGTTGTTGTTACATTATAAAGTTGAGATTCTATTCCCACTTCAACAATTATTAATGTCCTCAAAGGCATCAAAAGTGTTAGATTTTTATTTAAAGTGTCATTAAATGTGAACCAAAGTGACATAAGTGTTCTTTATGGATTAAAACTATTTTTTCAAACAATTTTTACACTTTTCTTACATGGCAATACGAGAAGATATGTTCATAGTCTGTACCATACTTTGAAATAACAGCAAATTTTCTGCCGCCAGTGGGTAAAATTCTTTTGATCCACTGATAAATTTGAAAGAAACTGACTGGCAGAATCATTGAAATTGCTCCGGATCTACCGGGAAGAAAATGCATAAGTGTGCACATTGCATTTTGCTTATAATGTGAAAATCTTAAGGTAAGATACCATTCGCGCGTTTTGTCAAAAATCATCGCACCATGGACCAACAACTGGTAACACTGCCATTTGTTGGTTAAAGGTGTCTCAAAGCATTTGCACTATTTGGATTAGCCTGGCTTTCAGCCGAATGTTATAAATAAATAAATAAAAATTATCACAGGGATCGTCTTTGATGAAAATGCACGCTATGGGAATGACTGATTCTTAACAAGACCAGTACATAGATACCATTCCCTTCAATAATTCATGCTCAAGCTACCTACGTATGGTTTCTCTTTCCAGTTTCTGCAGTGCCACTGCCGAAAGATGTGGCTGATATCATGAGAAGTCCTCACACTGTGTCCAGTGCAGATGAGATCACCATGAAAGAGGCTGATGATACTGAGAGGCTGTTGTCACCAAAGTTTCAAGAGGTAGGTCCTATATTATTATAGTAGATTTTTTTATTCCTGTCACCAAGCGCATATTGGTGATGGTAAGATTATGTTTGGAGGGGATGGGTTATGAACAAAACTAAAAAGCCGTATAATGCTCACTATGTTCAACATAATAATATGATCTAACCCTCATTAAATGAGCTATTTTCTATAGAATACGCAAGTTTTTGGATCAGGTTCAATGGAAATTATTATCAAAAGGGCTGATGTCCTTCCATCGATTCGAGTTCGATTTGGAGAACACCACATCGGCTTCTTTGTTTGATTTAATGGGCATAATAGTTAGATCATTTATGCCACATTAATGCTGTCGTTTGTTATGAATTACCAAAACTAAAAAATATCATCATACGAGTATAAGCTTTTAGTTCATGTTAAATGGTATATTTTTAACGTTAAAAGGCCTAAATACTGTTTCAGATTTCTATTATTATATTTCCATTAAATAGAGATTTAAGTCAATGTGGGAAATTTATTTATATAATTGGCCAATTATAACAGCTTTGGTTTTATATCCATTATTTTTTGTAAGAAAGCGGACTCTATTTTATTATGGCCATATATCTGTTATCGTTATATCAAATTTCTATTGACTTGACTAGATAAAGCATACAGCCTCTCAGAATGAATGGAATCGTCGACATGCCCCTAAATTTTATAATTTGGTGTCACGATTTAAATAATTCACTATAAGGCAAAACCAAAAAACAAGTTTGTTTCCCGTGCGCCGCGCGCATTTCGTTTTGGCGTCATTATTTGCGCATTTCATTTTTTTATTTGATATTTTAGAAAAAGAAAATCAAAATAGCCAATTTGATGAAAAGAACGAGGAAAATTGCAAAATTGAATATTTTCAACAAAAACTTGGAACTGGACAGGTTTCTTACTGAAAAAATCATCACCCATGCGGATTTTCAATCAAAATTTGCCTTAGCACCTCTTGAACAATAGAAAAAAAACAAACAAAATAAAACGCATTTCGCATTTAGGTTTTTGGACCACCGACAGGAAACAAACTTTTTTTTTTTTGCCTTTTTGGCGGTCATAATGACGGACGCACTGTAGCAACGGTAACAATGCTAATAATGTGAAGTCCTCACAGATTCAATTACCAGTTGATGATGCTGAGAAAGGGTGAAAACATAGTCAGCCTCCCAACAAAATTTTTGCTACCAAACATTTGGTTGTGACGTCAAAATGACGAGTGACTCCAAATAAAAAAACTTCAACACCAAGTTGAGACCAAATAAAATTTCGCGCTAGATTGCACATGTAATGAATTGCCATACATTTCACCAAATGTTTGTTACCGGTTCATACTTTAAATTCGATGTCAAATATTTGGTGACGTCAATTTTGTTTGGAGGCCGACTATGTTTTCAGCCAAACTATTGTCATCATAGTTTCAAGAGTTAGGTCCTATATTAAAGACACTGCTGCAGTGTCTTTCTACATGCAGGAAACAGCACATCAGTTTTGCTGCCATGTCTGTTAGTCACTGCACAGCACAGAAGCGGGCAAAAAACTTGCCCTAAAGCTCTTTATCACATGAGCCAGGGTAGAGTTGTAGTACCAAGTTTGCTGAGCTTAAACCCCTTTTTATCTAGTGCTCTACTCTAAAAGCGCTATGCACAACACGATGAAGCTTTTTTTAATTTTGACCTGACACTCCATTACAAGTTTTCAGTTCATTCAAGAGGTAAGTGGATTTTTTTTGCATTCATACAACCAATAGGATTGACTGGGCAGAGATAAGCCATAATAGTAAAATGTGGTATTTGTAATCAAGTTAGATGCAATCTGGCTTATATACATGGTGAAGGATCTTATGAAAGGTCCATCCCAGGGTCACATGCAGCATTGGGTCCCACTAACCTTTCAGCATACACTTGGTCACTTTGAATAGAATCTCCTTTCAGACAGAATCTTAGTATCATTGGTATCAACTGAGCTCCATTTTGTAATTTTCTTTTTATCTAAAGATCATCATTCCTGGTGAACAGGATCTGCAGCCTTTAGAAGAAATGCCAATGGAGCAGATGCTTCAGGAACAGCCTATAGGAGATCGGCCCATAGGGGAACAGCCCACAGGAGAAAATCAGCCTACAGGAGATCGGCCCATAGGGGAACAGCCTACAGGAGAAGATGGAGGGCTAATTGAACAAGAACAGCAAGCTCTTTTGTCTCCATCAAGGTAGGAAGGAATGTCCCGGGGGGGGGGGGAGTTACTCACAAATGGAGGTGACAAGTGCCACCAAGCACCTTGGAAATAGGGGTCTTTCGGTGATAAATTGGGTAAAAAAGGGGGTCTTTCAGTGACATAGTGCCAAAAATCTTGCAGGGTCAAAAAGACCAAAAATTTGGGCAATTTTTGACAAATTTTACTAACTTTTCGACAAACTTTGCAAAAATTACATCATTTAAAAAAATGGTGGTTCGTTGAGCGACAATGGTTGTTTTAGTGACAAGGAAGTTTAAAAAATAGGGGATCATTGAGTGACAGTTGGTAAAATAGGGGGTCTTTTGGTAAGACCGAGCCAAAAAAACGGGGGCTTTTTGGTGACACATGGCGCGTACTTTACTGGGGGGGGGGGGGGGGCATGTAGGTGAGCAGGATGAAATCCTTTTTACACTGCTGCTTCTTGAATACTTCAAAAGAAAAGATCAACCTACATTTTATGACAGCTAGGATAAGACAGAGTTCTAGGTGAATAAGAACAGCAAGGTCTTATATAAGGTAGAACGTCTGTCATATGGGGCAAGCAGGATCCCTGGCCTCTAGATGAAACCCATTGGAGCAAATGCTTTTGTACTTCTAGGATTACCTACTAGGGATGATAGAGCTCTAAATGAGCAAAAAGAACAAACTCTTATGTCTTGGGTAAGAAAGCCCTGGGATGTATACCTTTATAAGAATTTTTGCTGCTCAAATACAAAATCATCTTGAGCAATAAATTAAATTTGAGCACAATTTTGGGTTGAAAACACTTTTTGGAGAGGAAGTCAATGTTTTGGGACATTTTAACAAAAATCACTAATTTTGGTCCAACACATTACTATTGTGTTTAGAATGTGAATCCATTTCAAGAAATAAACTTTTTCAGGTTGATATCATTTAGCCGTTGGTGGCTAGATAACAACCTTATTGAAGTGAGCATAAAATAATTTGTGTGTGTTTGATCGTTACTGTTGTAACAGAATAGCGAGCTTTCGATTTCACAACGACGACGTATCCTACAACAGCGCACATCACCGCGTATAGTGCGCACAGTCCCTATACGTTCTGGACACACGTTGCCGTCCTAGCCACAATGGTTCTCAGGCTGTTTGTGCGTTGTAGCCTCAAGAGGACGGACCGTTTACAAAATGTTGCGCCGCGGGAAAAATTGATATGCATGACCATGTTGTAGAATATGTCGCCGTTGTGGACTCGAAAACTCCCTATTGTTAGTTAGACTGAACTTACTAAACATATTCTGATTACATCTGTAGAGCAGAACAAATGTGGCTAATGGACAACAGGACAGGAGAAATTGTCTTGTCTCCTGTAGCGGATAGACCCAAACCGCGTAAACCAGGGACAAAACGAGGCCAGAAGACTCGTGGAGCTAAGGAGGGCGGTGTGCCAGATGTACCAGGTGATGTGGCTCCTCTGCCTGAGGAACAGGATATTGTGCCATCAGCAGCTGAAGACATACCATCAGCAATGGAGGACAGGGCAGCGGAAGACAGACCTGATATGCATACTCCAAAAGCACCTGCTGTAAGCTGATTTAGATTTAGAATTTAATAAGGGGGGAAATTGTACTCATCTCGTCATGTGAGTGCAAGAATGTCATATCTGCGTAGCTGCCATTTTTCTTAAATTTACATTATACACTGTCTTGGGTCAATGGCTCTTGAAATGATTCTTCAGGTGACATAGTTACATGAAAAAACACTTCAAGAGCCTCTAACATATGATGGAGACATTTGAATGATTTTTGTATTCCAATGGTTGGGCATGGGATCAATAGATTGTGAGGGGAGATACAATCAACATGTTTCTACTGAAGGGTGGTTGATGGGTGATCTGGTTGGTGGTGACCAAAATACGAGTTAAAGCAATACTATAAGGTGTTAAAAATGAAGAGCCACCTGTCACCCATGACTTTTGATTTTTTGGGCTTATTTGGTTTGTTTTTGGTAGATATGAATACCCTCCAAACGATTTGGCTCAAAGATGCTTACTTTTTCTGTTATGACCATTTGTTGAATTAAATTCGGGATCCCGAATTTAATTCCACATGTATTAGTATAGGAAAGCATGCATGTGCTTTTTATCCATTTTTTGATGTCAAAACAATTTTTTTCACAAAATACACCTGAAAACGCTTTTAGATAGTCACATTCCTCTTATTTATGTCTTAGTATTGCTATAAGAGTGAGTAGAAACAAGTTGGTTGACGGTTGATCATCACCCACCTTTTTTGTGGTTGATGGTGAGACCAAATGTTTGCAGTACATTTATTTTCAGGCAATTTGCACTCAATTTCTCTAGCACACAAATAAATGTATGGCAAAAAGTAATATGTATGTAACGCGCATGATAAAATATCCATGGACCCGAAAATATTCACCATATGGTTAATGGTTGTTGGGTGACGAGTATAAACACGCTAAATGTCCTGAAGACATTTTTTGATCAAATTTGAAAATCTTATCTTGATAAGATCATTTTGCAACAATGTGAAACTAGCTGAAAGTTTTGGTTACCGGTATAGCAAATTCCGGCCATAACAACATATCCCCAACAGTTGGAATTAATTAAGTAAAAATAAGTTCGGTGGCAGCATTCAATCAATTTTATTTAATGCTTAGCCTATAGCTGTTTCAATATAAAAGAAAATGACACGGGAATTAAAGAGTTAATTAATCATATCTACATCCAGATTTCTTTTTATATTTTATTTGTAGTTGATTCCTATTATGAGGCTAGCTCCCATTGATGAAGCTGATACGCCCTCACCCAGACGCAGAGGAAAGAAGAGACGACTCGTGTTTGCTGATGATTCAATGAAACTGAGCAAGGATGACATGAGACACAATATGTCCACTGCTGAGGAGCTAGCAGTACCAGAACATAAGGTAAAACAAAGAAAAGGATTTAGTAAACAGAAAGTTGTCTGTTAGCAATTAAATACCAGGGAATCGGAAGTGATGAAATGAAAACTTGAGAAGACAGCGCAAGAATTTGGTATGGTATACCCGATAATTATAATTCAAAAGCTTGGTCATAATTACTCTACAGATCATGACCTGTGTATTGATGATTTCTTTCTTTTTTTGGAGGGTGGTAAAAGACTGCAGTTGGCGAAGACTTGAAGAACCATAACCATTGTCCCAGGCCATTGTCCATTCGCAAAGTAAACAATTGCACAAGATACCAACCGGAATAAGCAACACTTTATAATTGTGGATCCAAGTTTGAATCTTTGATGATCAGGAAGTATTTACTTACACTTACAGTGATTTATCTCAAAATTGCTCGACAATTATAAATTAAAAAGATCTGTCAAATTTTGCTTTTACTAAATGATTAAACACAAATTTATTATTATTTGTATTTTTTGTTTGTTTTTGTTGTTTTGTTTTCAAACAATAGAGGTATGCAGTGCCAGGTGTCTACATCCAGCCATCTGTCAAAGAAATGTTTGAACAACCCGCAAGGAAATGTAAGTTTCAAAATTGGTAAAGTAATAAACGTCCATACATCATGATACCATATAACCATATATGAAAGGCAAAACAACAAATCATATCTTTTATTCTCTAAGAAAATGCTAACAATATTATCAAGAAAATGTTAAGTTGCCCGTTTTCAACATTTTTCATCGAATTTAAACAGGTGGATCATTGTTATGTCATCCTGAAATTAAGGTGGAGAGAAGCTTAATTTATTGAAAACCCATTTAGATTACAAATTACATAGGTCTACAACATGGTTGTATAAAAAGAAAAATGTTCAGGAGGCAAAATCATTTATTTTTTCCCTGATTTTTGATGGCCCTTTCTTGGTATATAGAAAGCAGGGTAGAAAGTTCCAATTGGTAGACTCGGAGCAAATTTAACTTGATTAAAAAAAACCTTGTTTTTATTTTTTTTTTCCAAACAATAGAGGTATGCAGTGTCAGACATTCATAAAAAACCTTTCTTTTGGTAAAATGTTCCTGGAAAAAGCTTCAGATAATGGGGCAATCTGCTTCCCGGGCTGATATGCCATTGTCTACATCAAACATCAAAACTTTGCATAGATAAATATCATCTCCGCATTATTTTTTGTTTGTTTGTTTTATTTTGTTTTTGCATTATTCACAGCCATAAAACTCAACTCAACGTTCATGAAAGTATGGAAAGAGCAGGCTGTGCCATATGTCCCCTCAGAAGCTTCTTATTCGGATGAAGAGATGAGGCCAGCGTGGAGTATAGAATACCTCAGGGAGAGGGAGCCAAAAGAGTCATCAACTGAAACCTCTGAGCAGGAGAAATCCCCGGAGGCAGAGGTGAGATTAGGGGAATGCATAGACTGGGGAGGGTCCTTCTCGGATGAAGATATGAGACTGGCATAGTCAACAACACAAAGCTCCGGTTCTCTGGTGAAACTCTCAGAGGTGACATAAGGCATACAAATTGTTTGATTGGCACCACAATAGTATTGTAAAAACATTGTCAGAAAAAATTGTCCTTGGGTCTTAGGAAAACAAGTTTTAAGGTATACTGAGAGGTTTAAACAGTTTAGGTTTACATCACAACATACCTTTTATTTTTATTTAATTTTGACGTATAGCACATGTCCTCATCAGAAGAAATCCTGTAATGTTGTGAGGATAGATGACTTTTTTGACCAATAATGACATCAGTCAGTAATAGACTTCTTCTTAGACTTCTTGAAATTACACTAATGTTAAAATAAAAAAATTAAAAAAAGACGTCAAAAAAGTCAACTACCCTCACAGCATCACAGGATTTCTGATGAGGACATGTGCTGCATGTCGAAAATTCAAAAGGTATATTAACCCTTTCAGTCCTAAATTGCAATTTAGGGGTATACAGTCTATATTGAATTAGTTGTTTTCTGTGCACTTTGTTGCAGCTTTCTTCCATTCAGCAAACGAGACAGGCAGGTGACATAAGTGCAGAAGTTCTGCGAGGTCCAGATGAATCAGCTGACCTGTCTGCCATTTCTGCAGTCGCCAAGGCATACGAAGACACGCCCTCATCCCTTCACTTGTCTGTATCAGGTTAGTTTCTAGAAATGAGTGCATCAACGATGCATTGCCATAATGACACTGATCTGTCTGCAGTCGCCATGCAAATCCACATGCCTCCCTTCTAATGAGAGCATCAACAATGCATTGCCAGCAATGATGCTAATCCCTCTGCAATCGCATAATCCTACTAAGACACTCCTTCGCTATCAGTATCAGGTCAAGTTGTTTTAACGGAAATTACACTAATGTCAATTTTTTTTAAAAATGAAATTCTACTAATTCACCTAAACTAACTATATCGAATTTTCCATTTCTAGACTTATCTTTAGAAAGAGAGGGGACAGAAAAGCATGTTTTCACCAAACACACACCTCGCTTTCCAAACTTGAACATTATAAGCAAGCCACAGAGTAGCTCTTTGGGCAGCGTTTGGTTCCTGTATATAAGTTATAACCCAATTTATGATGTATTTGGACTTTTTCATGTACTTTTGTGATGTTAATAAAATTTAGCATGGCCTGTGTTTAGTGGTTGGTGGTGCAAAGACCCCGTTATATTATGCCTATTTTGAAAATATGTAGTCACATGTGATGATGATGCTAAACTCCGTACTATTATAGTGTAATTTTGCCTGATCATGTATCAGGAGACATTTTCTTTAAGGTGCATTATACAAAAACAGTTTCACATTTGATTTACACTTAAAATTAACAGTCTGTTACCAAATATTGTCACTGAAAATGGGTTAAATTTTTTTTGACCTGAAACAATAGACAAAAAACAATACTTTGTACTTTGTATCTTTTCAGATTTGAGCTTGAGATCAGCTGATAGGTCGTCTACTAGTAGAGGTAGTGGCAGTACATCGGGGCTAAGAAAACAGAGGTATGTAAATGTTATGCTGCAATTAGACTACAGAAAAACAGAAAGCCCATGCAGTAATGGGGTTTTCCCCTTCCACTTCAATTCCTCCCAAAATGTGTTAACCCCAAGTAGTCTTGTCCAGGTCATTCAGTATTGAGTTCCTGGACCTATAGAATGAAGTGTGGCACATTTCCCTCACACAAGATCAACTCCCATGCATAAAGTGAGTTTTAAACTCAGTGAAATCAGCTAAAATCATGGAATTCTGATACTTCCTAAATGTTCAAAATTTCAGTATTAAGCGTAAAAAAAAATTGTTGTGTTGCCCTCACCCGCCCGGTCGTAAATTTCGAAATTCTACGACCGGCATTTTTATTTTTATTTTTTATTTTGTACACGCTTGTTGTAATTTTTTTGATATTTACGTGTTTTTCGCCTTGAAAATGCAGTAAATACTTCGGCTACTCGACGGACATGTTTTTGTTTTGGAAGACTCTATTCGCAGTATCGAATAAATAAGCAGTATTGGACTGTGAATAAGAAGATGCCGATGCCACCTAAATAAAAATTTGCAGTAGTAGACGAGCTACCTCTTATTCCCAGTACGATACTGCAAATAGGTTAGTTTTTAGCTAGTCTCTTGTAATACTTGAAATCCTCGATAGCGAAACTATGCGGATACTGTGCAGATACATAAAAGTCTAGCACTCTCTGTGCAGAGGTCAGCGATCAGAAGTCATCACATTCTTTTTTGTATGTATATTCAAAAAAAATAATTCAAAATTCTTGAAGTGGGATGAAATAAATGGAACCGGAAGGTGTACTACCTTTTAAGTTACGAGTTTCAATAAATATTAGCAAACAACAATTTTTATTTTATTTTTTTAATCATTTATTTGTCAAATTTTCATGAATATATTTCGCACAAAAAACACTTCTCACCTCACATATTTTGCATTGTACCATTTATCTCAAGATATGGAGGTCATACTTTACATTAATACTAAAAAAAAAGAAAAAAAATTCTGACCATCCGGTCCTCCCGTTTTTTGGCCTGTGAGGGCAACACAACAATTTTTTTTTGCCTTATTGACCTAATACCCAAATATATTTGCTTTAGACACCAGAGACACCAAATTGAAGATGTCATCCCAGAGGAAGAAAGACCCCCAGCTGGTGATCAAGTTATCCTTGATATGGGTGAAGTCCTTCTTGAAGATGCTGGCCTAATTGGAGAAGAACCAATAGCACAACAGGTAAGTCACATGAATCGATCAAATCGAAAATGATGATTGTTGTCATCCCAGAAGAATAGAGAGGTCTGATAAATAAGTTAGTAATACTTGATATGGGTGATTCCTAGAGAATACTGAGGGGGCTGGCATTTTCTTCGGAAGGGGGGGGGGTCCCAAAAAAG
>JXSR01S024649.1:22624-42582 GCA_000969725.1 Ophiothrix spiculata
AATACATATCAAAAGAGAAACAATTTTATCAAAAATAATTTTGTTTACCCATCACAGGTGTAGAAACAAGATCTTTTTAAGATTTGAAACTAGAAACACTTTCAAGCATTTTTTGTCGCCGGCGACAAAAAATACAGCTGGTAAATAATTTCATTTTTCTCCTCTGTCACACAAATTCAGCGGTAACTACTGGTAGGATATGTTAGTATAATCATGTACTATCGATACATGTGAAAAAAATATATAGTCAGAAAATCAGCGGACAGGATCTAGGCCAGTCCCTTTAAGTGACAGATTTACTACATAGCATTTACCATGACTTGACACATGGTGCCAGGAATATGTATAGGTACCTCCTTCCCCAGGTGCATCAATTGATATTAATCCCAGTATCTTTTATTTTTCATTTCAGTAACCATGTTAAAACCATTGTACCCACCGTCTATCAGTACTATTGTCATCTTGACAGCACTAGGACTAATCATTTACAATGAGTACATAGAGTTTATTCTCCTCAAACACAGCCAATGGACACAGACTAATGTTCATCAATGGATCAAGCCTAAAGACGACAGTGAAGACCATGTACGAGTGTTGTTTGTTGGTGACCCTCAAATCCAAGGGTATATGAATGAACCTGCCATGTTAGGGTATCTCACAAGATGGGATTCGGATAGGTATCTACAAAGGTAATAATATTTATTGCAAGTATATATTCATTAGCTATATGCTGTTAGGCCAAGGCAAAATAAATATGTGTTTCCTGTAACCCTACCATTGATAAAAAGTGATTCAAATTAAACTATTTTTTCATTAAATTGACCAAAATGAAATATGAGTAAATCAATTGCTCATATTAAATTATTCCTATTGAACAACTCATAAAATTTTGCCTCAAACATGAAACAAACAATTAATTTTGTTTGCCTTTATCTGATTTGTTTGAATCGTCATAAATTGACAAGTTTCTGAATTCTTGAGTTTGGATGTAAAAAATATGAAGAGCTATGAAGTACAATACAATATGGTTAGGCCACAAAATTGTTGTATTGGAGTTACAAGACAGCTTTAATCTATTTGATCCTGCAGCTGACATAAGAACGGTGAAAGCATTGACCGGTTCATTTACTTCTTCAATTTTGTGATAAATACACATCATAGATGTATCCCATGTCTTGCAGTATTACGCTTTGTTCAGTCAGCAACACGTCTTTATACGGACCACTTTCTGAATTACCAACTTTTATCGTGGATAAAACATACTTGCACTCATCATCGCTGAACTCATCCACCAACTGTTGTGCAAGTTCACCTACTGCAAGTATTAAATCTACCCTCCGAAGTACAGAAAATAACCATTTTGATCCCACTTTGCCTGTTACCGACACGCTGTAGCTTGGCATGGGGGCAGCCATTTTGGAGTTGTCAAGGAAATAATATGGATCTTGACCAACTACCCTAGAATCGCTATATTCAACTCCACTTTTATTTCGTCACAGCGAGGGAATTTGGTCAAGATCCTTCTCGTTGCGTTTACGTTTTATTTTTGAAGGAGCACTGCATGGCGTTTCAAGGGAGACGGACGGCGATTTTGAGCGTTTTTTTTTTCTCTCTTTCTTTCTTTCTTCCCCCCTTTTTTTTAAATGATTAGGGTCGGGCGGGTTACTCCAATATAACATTTTTTTTTAGGGGGGGGGCCTTATTTTGTGGAAGTTTTGCAAAATATTGTTCCCTGGGTGTTCGATGACAGAGCTACCTCACTCTGCTGTGTGTCTGGAGGATGTAGTTTCATCATCTTAACTAATCGGGACCAGTGCCAGTGGTGTTTAGTAAGTTTATGGCCTGAGGTATGCATACGTTAATACGGGTTACCCTGTTTTTATTTATATGTTATGTAGTTAAACTAAATTGATGGATGTTAGGAAAGTTTCAAGTATGTTTCAAGTAAATATCTGCATTTGTTTTTATCTTACAAAAACTTGAAACTTGCCTATGTTCATGTTTCTAATGTTTAGAATTAAGGACACACACCACTAAATAAAGGCGTTCTGCCAGTACAGGGCATTGCATGAGCATGTTTTTTTTTTCCGTTGCACTCTTTAAAGTAAAGGCTTCAAAAATGGCGGGAACTATGTTTTTTGGCAAAATTTCTTTATAATCATATTCTGTGGTTCAAATATAGTCAGACTGGTTTACCATGTTTTTGACATTTTGAGAAATTTGAGGGCTAATTTTTAGTGTATAGAGAAATTTTGTTGCTTGTTGGAGAAAATGAAATTTTGAGCATATTGTATGTACGCGGCGACCTAGCAAAAAATTATCAAGGTTACCCTATATATTTTTTCACTTTGTGAGCTCATCTAGATCATAATCTCAAAATAAATCCAAGAGTTGAAGCTACCAGTCGATTTATAGCCAAGATATCTGCCATGATCTGGACGCTGTTTTGTATAGTATGAATAGGCGATCTGTTTTATGGTGTGTGCTCTTAAGACACCCCCAATCCATGTATCTCTTCTAATATGGTGAAAGTTAAATTTATTAGAGAGATATAGTCTAACTAGGCTAATGCAATACAAAAAATAAATGGTTCAAAATGTAAATCCCATTAAGCATTAGAAATCTGTAAATGATAAACAATATGGTACAAAGAATTCCTACATCTGTCTCCTCCGTGACATTTTTAAAATATACAGCCCAATTCTTGTCTTGCTATTTGAAGGAATAATCTTTTCTCAAGTGTTGATACATTGTTTTGTTGAATTATTAAGTTGAGTACCTAGCTAGCAGAAAGATTAATCAGAAAAGTTTAATGAACATTAGTATAAGTTTTGTTGTTTCTTAAGTTTTCAAGGGGAACATTTAACATTCAGAAACCTAGAACTGGCCAGTGTTAAGTTTCTGTAAAATAACATAAAAAGTAGTTATTTACTGAAAAATTTCCTAGTATTCATGAATTAAGTTGAACGTGATAACATATGATGAATATGGCATAGCTTGTTTCCTTTTACCTCAAGCCACAAATGTATTGAGCACCCCTCTTGCAAAACTTCCCCTCAAACCATCTGTTTCATCATTAGACATAGGGCAATTATTCAAAAGTTCAAGTGGATAAAAGACACACTGTCTTGAGAATATAATGTCAAAGGGCATATATCCACAAATTTCTTTTGGAGGACTGTCTTACTTTTTGAGCTTTCAAACATAAAAAGATGGAATTCAAAAGCATAAAGAGGGAGAGTTTCTCGTATTGGTAATTGTAGTGATAGCAAAGAATGACAGAAAATGTGGAAAATGCCACTCGAGCTCCAGCTTTATGTTGTAAACTTTGTTTATGTTGACACATTTCTGCTTTAATATAATGTTTTTGAAGTATTCAAATCACCAGTTACCAAAGTCTGTTTTTTGATAAAATTTTTGTCTACTTTGATGAAAAGTTTTTTTGCATAATTGCCAATGGGAGTCAATCATTTTTGTTTTTTGCAAAAAAAAAAAAATGAAAAATGAAAGAGTGGGCTGTAGAGAGTAATAGTTTCATAACATGCTCATCACACCTTAATTTGATGAATTGGTGGCTGCTGACAACAAATCTTGTTGAAAAAATTAAAAAATCAAAAATTTCAGACTACTTTGGCCAAAATTGCGATAAAATAAAAAACGATCACTTAATTTTTTATACACAAAATAGTCTATGACCTGTGCATGTACATTATATATCAAGTTATGTTTTTTCATTGTAATCTTTTAAAGTTATGACCCTCCAAAGCTATTATAGGAGGTGATTCTTTCTGGGACACCATGTAGTGTTAAAAGCATGAATCGCATTCAAGCTCCATAAATTAGGGTCTGTTAAATCCCAACATAATCACTTTGTTTCTGTAGATACTTCCAAGAAGTGATGGATTATGTCCAACCAGAAGTGGTGATTTTGATGGGTGATCTTATTGATGAAGGCAGTATAAGCAACGATTGGGAATTTGATGTCTATGCACAGAGGCTTAAACTACTTTATGCTGTGCCAGATAAAGTCAGAGTAAGTTGAAGTTTTAAAAGGCATTGGACAAGTTTAACATCACCCCTAAACTTTTCTCCAAACATTTCTAGATTTTTGCATTATTTGAAATGTTAGTGATTTTTTTCTGATGAATCTGCTATCTATGATGTAGAAGCAATGATTTACAAACAAAACTTGCCCTCTATCCCGACAAATAGTATCAATACATAGTTAAAAAGAATAGCCTCATACCCAAGATCAACATGCTAAACAGAATTCTAGTTTTTGACTTTTCTGAAGGTTTTGGTATTTGTCAAAATATTTGGTAATTGACCTTTATTATCAAACAAACCTAGTTATCGTATGCAAATAAAATGAAATTTCTAAATTAACTTAAATAGAAGTGGTATTTGAAATAGGTTTGCTATATTGAGTCTTTATGTGTTTGTCAAAATTTGTAATATCTGGTTGTTGGCAATCAACAACAAGCCAAGCATCAAGTATTCAGTGACAAAGGGGTAAGAATTTACAAGTTGAAATGGATCCAACTGCCAAAGTGACAGCTTATAACAAACTTGCAAAATGACTGACTCCTCACTCAACCCAAGCAGAAAAATGTAAAACAAAACAGAACAGCAAAGCAAAGCAAAGCAACAAAACTTCAAAGTGTCAGGACAGTAAAACCAGAATGCATAAGGCTAAAAAATAGATTGTCTCAATGCTCACGAGTAGTTAATGCGGAATGCGATTTTTTACTTTTCTTAGGTTTTATCAACAGTAAAATTGTAAGTTTAGAGCTCCATATGTTGACATTTCTCAAACACTAAGCATACATTTATGGTAACAAATAGTATTTTATTCCAATTGTGTTAATGATTTGTTTTTGATGAGGAAAAGTATGATTTTCTTTGAAAAATTTAAAATAAAGAAATCTAGAAATAAAAAAACTTACCACATAAGTTTTTTTCCAGATCACCATATTCTACAAACACAAGCGAAAGCTTTGAGACAACTATTTTTTTATGTGGCCTAATCTACGTAATATTTTGTTTCAGGTGATCTACATAGCTGGGGACAATGATATAGGTGGAGAAACGTCTCGTGATCCTCTGACTGATGAGAAGATCCAGCGGTTTGAAAGACACTTCGGCAATGTGGCAGAGACGACACGCTATAAATTCATCAGTTTCTTTAAGGTTTGTTATGAATGCAATGTTGAGGGTTGGGTAGTTAACTCCTGCTTTATCTATACCCAAATACTTCATGGGTAGCTTATGGGAATGCTTCTCAAGTTTTTGACTATTTTATTTGTTAGTGAAAACAATGGTCCAAACAAATTAATGGGTGAAAAAAGATGAAGCCAAAGTGTTTTTATACATTTGATGGGGTTTTTTTTGTAGTTTGTTTTATAGAAATGAATAAAAAGTGAGATCGATTTTCTGGAAACTATTATCAAGATGAAATAATCTAATTGGTCAAAGATTTTTGGTAAAAAATCTACTTTTTTAGGATTATAGATTATGACTAATCGTTTGAGATGAAAGGTACCGGTATATATAAAGAATTGTCCAAAAAAGGCCTACCCAAAATTAATTGGACATCTGTTCACATACATATGTAATTAAAAACATTAGTAACTTGTTGTCTTACAATAGTAGGCCCACAATTGTCCTAATCGGAGAGCCATGAGGGCGTATCTGCATTTCAGAAATCCCGAGAAAAAATGATTTCAAGACCGATAATAGGTCTTTACAGTTGAATGATCTCATCCCTGATAATAATTTTTGGTTTGCCTGATATCGGTCCAGCATCGGCAATCAGTGGCCACATCATCAGTCCGATGTCCCACGGACCACCATTGAAATGCCTGTCCAATAGTTGTTGGTCCACCATCGTCCATTATTTAGAGAATAAAAGATTAGATTTATTGTTTTGCCTGTCATCTATCGTCTCATAATGACGATAGATGACAGGCAAAACAATAAATCACCATCTTTTAGTCTCATTCTTAGTCAAAATTTGAGTCATTTATTAACCAAAAACGATGTAAATTATTGCCAAAAACTATAAACATTATCATTGGAAACACGTACACCCCTATTCAAACATGAAATATTCCAAACCCAGTAAAGCTGTTCGCGCCGGATGTGTGCGTATACCTGCATCGCGCTGTGATTTTGAACGTGCGGCTCCACTGCGTTTCACGCCAAACGCACTGTCATCTATCATCTCATAATGGATGGCCAAAATTCCTTATTAGGAAGTAAAATCGCACTAAGTGACTAAGAATGGTCAATCATCAGCAGGTCGATAGCAGACCACTGCAGGAAAGTGGTCATTTACCAGATGACCGATGGTGGGCCACAGTGAGCTAGTGGCCTTTTTCAGAAGGCCGATGATGGACCGCCATTTTATATTGGCTGTCAAAGGGTAATCGTCGGTCAATAAAAAAACGACAATTTCCTCCGCCGGACCGCCACTTTTTTCATGTTTAAAGCACCATCAGGTCTTGAAACCTTTTGTTCTAGGGATTATTGCTTTGCAATTACGGCTTTGTGGCTCTCAACCTTGGATGTACATATAATTTATCTTGCGCAAATCTCAGTTGTGATTTTTACTTTGGTAACAAGCTCAAGATATCCCAAACGTATAGCCGCATTTTTTTCTTTTTCAGCTCAACTTCTTGCCATTCTTACATACCAAACACAGTCCCCAAGTTGATATAGACCTGACAGATATGCTGAGTGAAATGGTTGATGAATCTGATGAAGCGCCAGTCAAAATATTACTCTCGCATAATGCTGTGTCAGAAACGATGCTACATAGACATATACAGGCAAGTGCTATTAAAATTGTAACCAGGTCTCATGCTTAGCGGAACAGTGCAGGACTCATAAACAGAAGGTTGGGAGTTCGAGCCCCGCTAGTGCCAACCTGTTGTGAACCTGGGCAAACCACTTTATCTCACTTGCCTCGTCGACCCGAGCACATTGGGGAGCTGTTTAGGGGGAATATCACAACCTAAGTGCTGATAGGTCTGCGCCTTCAGTCATTGGCTGCAAATGGCCTAGTTTAAGGTGAGATGGTTCTGACGATTCCCTTGTTACCGCGTTATAATAATGGCCAGCGCTTTGTATCCACCGGAAAAGGCGCAATATAAATGCCAGAATTATTATTATTATTATTAGATAAGAATACAACAATTTCATTGGTTAATAGATAAACAGGATATTTCCATATTACATATTTCAAAAATTTATGGGATACAAAAACGCCAAATTATTACACGAACGCCTCCATGTGATACAAAAAATTTGTATCATACAGCTATTTTTTGTATTTTCTCTTGAAACATATCGCTCATCCCGAAAAATCAGGTGCCAATAGCGTGTTTTACGTTCTTTGGTCCACAAAAACCTTCCAGTGCCTTTATCTCTTCCAATATTGCGATTTTCGGATAAAACTTGTCAAGATCTACTTGGTCATATGTGATGACTCACCGTAAAAGGGGGGACTTTGCGACAGAACACTTTTTGAGAAACTGATGAAAATAGACAACAAAAAATAAAGAAAATAATAAGACTTTCCAGTAGATTTCTGTTGTATAATTTGTTCGCCTTGATCAATTCAACAAGTAAGGTGTCATTTTAAAGCTTAGAAAATGCTGCCAGAGATGAAGTGATAAAATCAAAATTGATATCATCTGCAAAGTCTCCCCTTTCGGGGTGAGCCATCACATATATGGTTTGGCATACTTTTAATGCCATTATGACTCTGATTAATGCCTTCAAAGTAGCAAAAACATCAAAAATAGCTAAAGTGTTACTTTTAAATATGTTCATTTTTTTCAGTATATAATACTTTTTCAAGCCTATTATAATTTTTAAACAGATAAGCGATCAGCATTTTGTATCTGAGCAATATTTTCCAAATTTGATGACATCTTTCCATAATTCAAAAATGATGGCAACTTGTATTATCTGTTTTATCTGGAGAGAACGGGTTCTTGTATTATGATTATTGAATACAGGGGTATGCAACTCAAGATCTGAATCCCCCTTCCATTTCTATATATGGATATTTTAAAGGCTTAAAATAGCTTATATGGCAACTTTTCACAACACTTTTGGCACATTTGGACCCATTTCTAAAGATTTGCCTCAAATATTCCCATATTTTACAATTCGCTCATAATTTTGAAAATAAGGATCCTTATTTAAGGATATTCCCCAGTATAGTGTATGTGAGCACTCCCTGTATATATCTGCCATTTTGTGCCAAGTGCAATTTATAATACACACATAAAACAGATCCACTACCAATTACTTATTGATTTATTTTGTTATTCTTTATTCTGCACCAGCCTACATGATACCCAAATACATGACCTACCTCACAAAAGATGCAAGTTAGCTACGTCTGACAAAATTCAGATTTTTGTAATACTCTAAAGATAATAAGGCTTTAAACCCAGGGCCATTGAGATCATAACCTGGGTGCATGCTCGTCAGAAAAACATTGAAAAAGGATCAGATTTTTAGTATTTTGCTGCCCTTGAATACGACATTATTATTGATATAAAGGGTCAAATTTTGAGGTGCTCGGACAAATGTGCGTACCACTTTTTTTCTTTCGAGCGGGCCCCTGGGGCTTTAAAGTGAGACATTGTTTTTGAAATATGGTCATTCTTTTTTGAAGTCAGAATTAGAAATATTTTCTTTATAATTTACAAGTAAATTGGTTTCTATCTCTAAACTTGCTTGGCCCCAAACTTCAACCTTTCAACTTTCAGATTTGGTGTGTGACATATCAGTTGCACAAGTAATTATAGTAGACTGATGGAATGATACATTTGCCATGATGACGTATGACTAAAACAATTTAATATTAAACTTTTGATCACCAAACACATTGCAGAAATAAAATAATATATTTCAACCTTCTTTTTTTTTCTTGGAACAGATCCTGCAGACTTTGAAACCACAGTATGCATTTTGTGCACACACACATTATGTGAGTATTTTTATTATAATTCTAGTTAACAAATCTCAATCAAGAAAGTTTAAAATACTCCAGGAAGTTTGCAGATAAGAGTATCAATACCATTTTTGGGACTTAACCCTTTGAACCCTGGCCATTCTATGTGTATCTGTACTGCTGACCCGGGCCAACCCGAAATTAAAAAATACAATATTACTCTTAAACTTGCTTTGATTTTAATTTCCCTTGCCGTTTCCTCTTCATTTTAAAGTAGTCTGATTTTTTCCAGTAAACAGCATTCATAAAAGAGTACTTTTTATGTCGACCAACATGTTCGACATTTACATCGTAGTCTATGGCGAAGCCACATTTCTTTCAAATTTTGATCACATTTACAAAAATATAAGGAATTGTTTACCTCTGTCAAGTAAACAAGACTAAAATTCTGATATAGATAAGACCATTGCAAATTGTAACTACCCATGCCTGTTGACAGATACATCAAGTTTCTGACACGTGACCTAAAAGCCGGTATATGATACATGTATACGTGAGCCGGTATACCGGCTCGTAGGGTTCAAAGGGTTAATGTTATCAAATTAATATTTACTGGAGAGAATTGGCCTTTATGATTGATTGTTCCTCCAAGATATATGGATTCTTTCACTTGATTAAGTTGGTACCTATTAATTGTGATTTTTAGGTTTGTAGGTGCCTGCTTAGTTTCAGTCCAAAATTGTTAGCAGTTACAGTGGACGTTGTCGACTAGTACTTTGAGTTATGTGTCTCTGCAATCAAAACAATGTCACCAGCAAAATGGAGATTGTTGATAACATAGCCATTGATGTTTGCATAGAGCTTCACCAACTAAACCAGAATGCTGAATAGTTAGGGAGATTATACACATCCTTGTTGCACTCCAATTGTAGTGATACTAAAGCCCATGTACCAGCAAGAAGCAGCTAGCGTGTGGTTGGATTTTAGACGCTAACAAGACGCTAGCAAGTTTTAGGTGCTTTGAAGACACTAACAAGACACTAGCAAGTTAAAATAATTCGAACCTTAGAGTGTCCGTTTAGCGTCTAGCTAGACGCTAGCTGCGTGTTGCTAGTATATCGTGGGCATCACTGAGAGTAAAGTCTGGGTTTACACATACTGTGTTCTGTGATTGTATGTATAGAGCTTTTAACATTATTTGTCTGGATCGCCAAAGAAGTTAATTGCTTTCCATAGTCCATGTTTCCAGACCGAAAATCAAATGCCTTTTCTACATAACAGCAAAATATAGCCTTCTGTCTTAAAAAATATTTTTCACTGTTGATTTTCTTGGTTTGGTCTGAATCCAGCGTGGGCCTCGGAAATGATTTCTTCTGTTTGTTTCAGAATCCTATTTTGCAGTTTAAGCACATGAATTTTTCCAGCATGACTCAACAGGCTTATTCCACATACTTTATAGCAGTCCAGCTTATCTTTCCTTTGAAGATTGGAATGATGGCTCTTCCCAAATCATCCAGGATTCCATCACCCAAATCATCTGACAGATTCTAAGTAATACCTCGATGTCAGTATCTCCTGCAGTTTTATTAGCCTCAGCTGTTGGGCCTAAAAATAAGTTATTGACTTGCCCTTTAATGGTGACATTTATGGTCCAGCTTATCTTTCCTGTGAAGGTTGGAGTAATGATGGCTCTTCCCCAATTATTCAGGAAGGTTTCCATCTCCTAAATCATTATCTGACAGATTCTAAATAGTACGTCGATGTCAGTATCTCCTGCAGTTTTATTAGCCTCAGCTGTTATTTCTGGGAACTTTGTCATCAGTCAGCCTTTTCTACTGCACTGATTACATCCTTCATTATTGGTGATTCCATCCCTTTATTAGGCATATAAGGTATTTGTTCTATGAAGACTTCATTTACGAAAGGTTTATTGTAAATGGCCGGTATTTTTATTTCTAATTCTCAATACATGCATTTGAAGAGGGTTTTTTTTCTAGTAGACACGTGTAACAATTTCCTATGCCCAATTATTTGGCCCAATTTAGCCACACTAATTTAATTGTTTGTCTCAAACCTGCCGCACACGTTAGTTTAAACATGCGCATTAAATTCGCCAAATTGTCGAAATTTGAATTTTTCTTCTAAATATTTGTTTTAATTTTTCCATTTTGTCAAATAAAACCCCATCGAAGATCACAAATCGTGTCCTGTGGATCGCAAAATCATTATAGGCAAGTAAATGTCCATGGATGGAGAATGAATGGCGAAAATGGCAAGTGTAACGCCTGATATAGTTGGAAAAATGTGGACTAAAAAAAAAAGGCGAGGAAAAAAAACCACATTCCACATTAGGTTTTCAAATTTAGGTGAGCTTTGAGACAAACAATTAAATTAGTGTGGCCTTACACACTTTGGTTTATGAATGTTGTCAATCGTCCAGGTTGTGTAAAAAATAGTAAAATATGGTTTTAATTCAGATCAACTGGATACCTACTTTTTTGATGACTTTGGTATCACCACTCATCTATGGAGCATCTTGAGACCAAATGATCTTCTGTTGGCTTGTTGATCTGTGATTGATGGTGTAGTATAGTCACGTGAGGAACGTAAAGGAATTTTCTTGTTCCCTGGGTTGTAAAATGGTTCATAATTCCTTCAAAATTCCAAATATATAATCCAAACCATTTTCATTGTCATTTTATATACAGACAGGATATCTGAAACACAATCTTCAAGAGTTGCTTGGTCTCTTCAAAAAAATATACCCCAATGAGGAAGCTCCAATAGAACCAGAAGAAGACCAAATCTTTGTAACAGAAGAGTACAGGATCCCAACCTGTAGCTATAGGATGGGAGTGCCCAATATGGCATTTGCTGCTGCATATATAGGTAATAAACACCTCACAAACGATAAGTGGATAGTCAGTCTGACCCCCATAAATCCAAGTAAGAGCCCCCAAAGTCCCACAATATTGACATATATGAAAAATATGGAATCTCAGCTAAATATGACTCGAAATTTGACATCAAAACTGTTACCATTGTTTTACACCAACCGTTTGAATTTTTGATCTCAGTTTTCATTTCTCACATAGGGTAATACACACAATACACAATAGATGGTCCAGCTCTACTTCAACTAAATGTAAAGAAGAAGTTGTTTACAGCATAATGAAATGACTGGGGATTTCATTTTAATTTTGTTCTGTATGACCAAAAAATATCAATTTGAAATGTGAGGAAAATCAATAAGCAGCAAAGTAAATTTAAGAAAATCAAGGTATACGGCTATTTTGCGTATAATCATAGCCACTCGACAAAAAGGAAATAAAGTCAAAACAATTTTATCCAAAAGGATAATTACATGTGTCCAAGTTGGTAAAACAGTTAAGATTGGCACAGCAGCTCTCTGTACTCTACGCAATATGAAAAACACTGATCGTCTATCGATTCCACTAGGCATTGTGGTAATGCTCTATTACACTGCGGGTATACCCAAAATGTGAGAAATGAAAATTGAGATAGATTTTTCAAACGGCTAGTGTAAATTGATGGTAATGGTTTTTGATGTCAAATTTGGAGTCAATATTTAGCTGAGATTCCATATTTTTCATATATGTCAATGTTGTTGGACTTTGAGGGCTCTTACTTGGATTTATGGGAGTCAGACTAACTGTTCAGTTATGTTTTGTGAGGTTTTTATATTCGTGCATGTGATTGAGAGTGTTTGAGGGTGAACGCTCCTGTAGAGGCCTTGCACACTTTAATCAATTGGCACCAACTAGAGGATTTCAACCCTGTCTTTCTTGTTCAGTGGCATGCCCAAATGAATGGATATGGGGGGAGCAAGGACATGTGCACCCCTCCCCAAGTTTGGTGTGACAGTCTTGGAAAAAGTCCCATTCAGGGATCTTGACAATAAAATAGGGTGGAGAGAAAAAAGTTTTTTGTTTTTTTCGTGTGTCACCTTTTAAAACCTACATTAAAATATTTTTGGTGTACTTTTTCTTTTGAGTCTCATCTCGTTCAGAAAAAATTGATGCTTGTGCCCCACCACTCTAAAAATCAAACTGCATGTCACTTTTCCTGTAATGGTATCATGGCATAGTGTAGCCTGATTAACAACAGACAGATCGTGCTACACCTTGTATATGCAAATGGAATGGAATCTTTAAGAGCTCCATTCAAAATGCGTATCTATGCATTGAATGAGCATGAATGTCTTGTAAACCGCAACAGGAATACAGCCATAATTGTCATGTTGTGCATTATTTGCTACAACTCTATCTATGTTCACCATTAGCCACTCCATTCAAAGTAAAGTCAGTAGACAAATGTTACTGAATCAAATGATATTTCAGTAAGATAATTTCACAAAAGATTGCAGATACAAAGCAAGAATGTTGCAATTGACATGTATTAATTAGCAGGAGCATTTCTTGCACTTTGCAGATTCATCAACTTCCGTAAAATTCCAATTTTAGCGCACACTTTTTATTTTCTGTATAATGTGTTTTCTTTTTTATTCGACTGAGAAATTGGGAAAAATTATTACCCGTGATTTATGAAGTTTGTATTTTAAAAATGTATCTAATTCTCAGCAAATCTGACTTACTGTGTTGTGGTTTAAACCATGTTTTATAAGAGTATAGTATACAAATATATACTGACTTGAAGATCTCTGGTAAAAACTATGAACCTGAAGTGACTAAAATTGCTATTTTAATGAGGGGTGCAGCCCCAAAGTAAAATAGCAAAGTTTTAGTCACTGAAGGATTATAATTTTAATCCAGAGATCTGAAAAAGTTAGTATATATTTGTTTTATATACCACATTAATGAATTTTGTGATTTCTCTCATTTTCATGTGCTAAAGAGTCTAATTTAGTAAAAAATATTTTGATAAAATGCACTCACACAATATTAACAAGGGGTGTGTAGGTAAGTGCGCACAATAGCGTGTGCATGTAAGTTTGATGCGTGCGTAATTATGTGCGTGAAAGTTGCCTCGCGTTATTAAGGTCAATGTTGTAAGCGCTAAATAGTACTTCCAAAAGTGATAAATAGTATTTTTAAAAGTGCTAAATGCTATATAGTACTTTCGAGAGTATAATTTAGGGCTTTCCTTGTTCTGGTTACAGCTATTTGGAATCATGTGATTGTGGGTTTTACCCATTAAACTCTGTTAAATTTATTAATGCAGTATATGATCAATTTCAAGTTTTGTAGTAACATTCAAGTTTTTCAGAATTTTTACAGAATCAAAATCAAAGATTCTGCTGTTGACTTCTTTGGTTTTTGTGTCTTAGTAACAGATTATCTTTTTTTTCCTTTCAGATAAGTCAGGGCAAATGGGTTACACTTTACTCTGGTTACCATCGCGCTATAAACAGCTTTATCGCTATGCTGTATTTGGTGCCATTGCTTTTGTTGTGCTGATATGGAAATGGTGTTTGCAAACAAGACGGAAAAGGTAGCAGTATAGTTGCAGACACAAGTGGTGACAATCTTGCTTGTGTAAGACTTGAAGGTGAAGGTGATATCCTTCATGATAGGCATATCAATGCCTGATTTTTTGAAAGCTGAATATCTGAGATCACTGCAACGTGTAAGTTGATCTACAGATGCACTGTTATATATTCGCTGGTACCCTCGATGTCTGCGCTTCATTATATGGCTTAGACTGCCCACTATCGCAGGTAACGGCTAATCATAATTAGTAGGATTAAGTCAACATTTTGACCAGTAGAATTACACACCTTGGCTGCTCACTTGACCTATCTAACACAGCAATCATTCGTGAATAGAAGGCTTTCGTAAAGAGGTTGACAAAATGGCGATGTTTACATGCGCATCTTCTGCACAATGCACCGCGTTTAAACTTCATGTTACAAGAAATTTGCGCAAACATCATAAGCCTCACCCATGTTATGTGTTTGAGGCTGAAAACAAATGCCGTCAGGATACGGGCCAATCAAGTGCTTAGATTGATTAGCAGTTACTGGTGTCTTATTTGGATAAGACGTCAGAGACCAGTGTATGTTATACAATTAACGAATTGCAAAGTTGAAATAGGTTTGTAAGTGAGTACTCTTATCGCCAAAACAAAAAGTGTCGACAGTCAAAGCCCAGTGAATTTAAAACTTTTTCTAATCTGGTTGGGCATTGAGTTTATAGGTGAAATTGTCAACAGCAATGTCTGTTGATATGAGTTTGTAAAAACAACAAACAAATTATAAAGTATTTTGTTTATATAAGTTTGTTACAACTATATTCTAATCATCATTATGTATGAATTAGATTGATAGATGCTTTTTACTTGGTGCTTGTGAGATTATACAAAATAATTCACCTTGTGCTGAAGTCGTAGTTTTCCAACTCATTTGGCTTTGTCTCGTGAGCGCGGACAACTCCTTCAGCACGCGGCGTATTGTTTTTGAACAATTTTCCTCGCATCATGTAATATGCAGTTATTAATCTATAATTATTGCATTGTCATGATCTGGGCTGTGTGGTAAACTGTTGTTTCCATTCATAAATGTGTCAATTTAAAGTTATTGCCCAAAATTGGGATTTAATTTGTATATGCGATTTTTCATTTTGCCAGTTGAACCTTTTTCACACACTCAAAAGAGAAGTATAAAATTTTGCTGAAAAATGTTAGTGAAAACATTTTTTTTTTTACTTTCAAGCTTTTGATTTTTTGGTCATTTTGTCAAAAACAGAACTATGCCAAACATCTTGCTGTTTCATTGCCTAATAGGTTGTTGATTGCAATATAGCATTGTAATGTTTGCCATGTAAATTGTACTAGCTTCTGCCATTATATCGGTACAGTATTTTGAAACCATTAAGATTGTTCAAAAATATTTGTTGTTGTAATTATTGCATTAGAAATGTATTCTGAAAAGCAAAATGTGGTTTGTACACCGTAGTGGACCATGGCAAGCTACAGTGAAAGGTACATCACTGCTGCCTGTGACACAATATATATATTTGTACTAATTGAAAGAGCATTGACCTAAACCATTTATTTTTGACGTAAAAATAAAAAAGACACAAAAGTTTCTTTTCATTTCCTTTATAATTTACTAGTTTAATTTGCACATATATGCTCAGCTGCACAGATTTACCTTTCAGTGTGACGCGTCATATATACACTATTATAGTAGACCATTACAGAGCATGTACATAGTAGGTCATTATGTAATACATATGTACTTTAAATGCATCACAAAGTGGACCATTCACTGATTGAGAGTTGAGATCCCAGACTCCGTATTAATTTGGCGGAACTCACATTTCGGATACGATCTGAATTTGGATACCCACGTATCGAAAATCTATCAAAATTCTGATATCCGTATCACATTAAGGATATAGGGAGGGTATCCGAATTCTGATACGCCTGTCGATGGCGCAGGTAATTCAATATGCTTTGTTGCATCTACGATAAATGTACCTGTGAAAATGTCATATCCATCTATGCAAATTTTATTGAACAGTTTCGAAACATGTCCTGACCACAGGAAGCAATATAATTTGGCAAAAACTTTGTTAGAATTAGAAGAAGATGACAAATGATGAATATGTTATTGACTTTTGTACATACCGGTATGATACGGGGCAAAGCTCAATATATTCATTGCCGTGCACATGAAATGATGACGTAGCCCAAGCCTCTTTTTGGCTGTACTAATTCAGGGATCATCTAGAACTCTTTACAAGTGGTGAATAGGAAATTTCCCATCGCAAATCGTGTACATGTACGTATTTCGAACCATTTCAGCTGTGTTCATTTTTTTATCCAAATTCAGATACGTTTCCAAATTGTGAGTTCCGCCGAACTGATATACCACCTGATGTATTAATAGCATCGTCAGCCATGGGCTCAAATCTGGGGTATTGGGTCAGGGCAAAATCAACCTTTTGCCCTGACCCAAATACCCCAGATTTGGGTCAGGGCAAAATCAACCTTTTGATGCACGCTTTTTGTTTGATTGCATTGATTAGGCTATTACAATATGTATCATAATCGATCAGCCATGTATTTAGGTAGTGAATCATTATTCATACTGTATTGGAAAAAAATCCCACCATAGTTGACCATACCACATTATATCAAAATATGTACCAAATAGTGGACCATTTTAACATGACTAGAGGCATTTCAGGAAAAGTTCAAACTTTGTTTGGGTAGTTAAAACGTTTGTTTAAGGTAAATGTGTGTTAAGTGGAGAAAGTCAGCATTATTTCTACTGGATCTTATTTGCAACCACCAAATTTATAACTCCCTTGAGATAGTCTGAAAAGAAAGAGACTGATGCCCATTCTTCAATTAGGATTCAAGTTTAGGGGCTGCAAAGTCCTGTTTCCAAGGACTTTAGCAAGCCTAGAGTAGACTTATGATAGATTCAGAGTCTGCATTCATCGATAAGGTCAAAGCCACAACAATGGTGACGATTTCATTATCTTTGTTCAGCCATCATTGCTCAAAAATATGTAAACACCTTGATGTGAGTACAATATTTTAATATAGCTCTCTTGAAATGCATGGAGTTTGTCTCTGACTGTAATATTGTTAGTTTGAAAATATAGAAGTTGAAAGTTGCAATCAGAGAGCCATAATATTGGTCAACACTGTTATCGCTGCGTTGCACAAAATGCAACTGCATCAAGTGATGCTCATGGATGCAACAGCGCATCGGTGATCATAGCTTATCAACGCACATCAATAGTGATGGACATCTGTTGATGGATGTCGATAAACTCTTAAAATACTCCAGTATGTATACTAAATAACACTGTTATTATTTTTGAATTTATTGCCTGGCTTTGAGGTATAGGCCCAGACAGAGTTCTTATACTGGTTCAACTAGTTTTCATTATAATCTAATATAGAATTTCAACTTATTTTCTAATAATAACGAATGATTGGTGATTAAAAATCAATGCACCACAAATTTAAATATGTGATGCGAAACAATTTGTGGTTTCATCAACAAGCGCAAGTTAGGATTAGAAATGTAATGGAATTAATGCAACACTTGTGGCACCATGTATGTGGTAGCTTTTAAATAACCAGCATACATGTAGATTGGGCTTTTGTTGTTATTTTCAATTTGAGAGTACATGCTTTGAAATTGACCCATTCAAACATTTTGGAACATCATATTATGTGAACCTTAATTTAATGAAACATGCAAGAGCTTGTTATTTATATGCAATTTTATATTTTTTTCTTTGTGAGGAATATTTTCGTATTTTCAGTGCAAAGTGAACAAAGAGACTCATATCCAGACCTGTATATTATATCCAAACTAATTTTTAGTGTTGGAATCAAAGACTCAATGACAGAAAAGATCCAAATTTCCATTTAAAATCAAGTAAATCAGTCTGAGCAATCTGGGGGCATGTTACACCAAAGCTCTCTAAAGAATGCCTTTCTATTGTCATGCCCTCTTTTTGAATTCAAATTTACACCTAATCAGTTTGCATCAACATGAAATTTACCCCATTAGATTTGTGTAAATTTAAGGTATTTTTTTTGTTCAGAAAGAGTAAAATTTACTTCAGAACTGGAAACTTGTGTTTTGAGAAGCGAAGGTCTATTTATCACCAGTAAAATAAATAATAGGGTCAGGTACTTTAAAGGATCATTTGAAAGAGTACTATCTATTAACTTTTAGGTCAAATGTAGTTGAAAAGTTTAGTTAATAAGTTTATAATGTGCAATATTTAGTTGTATATATAATATCTGTCTATTTGTATGTCAAGATGCAAGAATTACTGTAAAATGAGTAATTTTTACTAGAGATTCAATTTCACTTAGTTGGTAGACTTGCTTAATTTTTATTTTCAATTGAAATTTATGTAAAATGATTGAAATTAATGAAATTGATCCCAGCAAAAGTGACGATTATTTGAGATTCACTCAGTAATTTTTGTCCTCGCCAATTGAAGCCACTTTAGAGTAACCAGCTGTCTTTGTAACAGGCAGGTAGTTGTAAACTAAAATAAGCATTCTTGCCATTTTGTACAAATTTAAACTGATTTCAATAAGTTTTTGTTGTGTGTAAGTTTTAAAATAAAACTTCAAAATTGTGTATATTTTATGAAATTAAACAAATGATCTTATTTTGCTGATTTTGTTTTCAAATCTTAATAAATACCAAGTTAGAATCAAAGGCAGAGTATTACATTTTACCAACAATTTTGATCAAATTCCTGAAACTTATCTAGTATTCTTTCCATATATGTGATGACTCACCCCGAAATGTGGGACTTTGCGACAGAACACTTTTCGAGATACTGATGAAAATAGGCAGCAAAAAATAGAGAATTTCTAACAGATTTTCTGTTGTAAAATTTGATCGCCTTGATCAATTTCAACAAGTAAGGTGTCATTTTAAAGCCTAGAAAATGCTTTAACAGATGAAATGATAAAATCAAAATTGATATCATCTGCAAAGTCCTCCCTTTCGGGGTGAGCCATCACATATGCTGCGGAGGTGACACATCACTATTTATGCAAATCTCTTGTTTTGAACGACATTTGAACTACTGGTTCCAAACAAATATTGTGGACATTTTTACCACACGTTAAGTCAATGGGTAATAATTTTTTTATTGTACTTTTAGTAGTCTTGAATCCTAATAAAGCAAAAGTTAGCATTTTCACATCAATGCGTTTTAGGAAAAGAGTCTTATAAATGACCAGAAGGTCATCCTTGTCACTAACTTTTTTTAGTTTGTAAACAAAAAGCGAGTGAAAAGATGGTCTGATTTTTGTGTGTACATATGTGTGGTGCTCTGGCATAATGAGCGGAAAGTCGCGATTGAAGATTTTGAATAAATGGCTGCTAAAGTAAAAATATGATGAAAAGATCAAATTTCGTTTTTTGACATAAAACAAATAAATATATTAGTGTTAACATATATTTCGCGTTTTGAAGGTCAATTACGCCGGGAAGTGTATTTATTCACGG
>JXSR01S024652.1:22856-34533 GCA_000969725.1 Ophiothrix spiculata
AATACAAGGGTTAAGGCAGGCTTACACTATGATAAGTAGAGGGTCACACCAAGGGACGTAAAGCTGCAGATATTAGATTGAATTTACCAACAGTAATCGCATGCTGCCATAGCTTACAGTCTGTAGTCGTTGCTTCTCATCCATGACTCCCACTCTCCATTGTGAATTCGTTATAGTGTATGTGAGCCAGGCTTTAAGCCTAAATGGGTCATTTTGTTATTGATTTCAGCATTCTTTTTTTCATCTAAAAATATGCTGTCGATGTTGCAAAGTTGCACATTTGATTACATCAATGTGAATACCCTGTGTATTGATAACCTATTTCTGTCCTATGTAGAGTTAGCTTTACAAATAAACCAATGACATCCACTCTGATCCAGAGGGTGATGGACATGGATGAGTACAGACACCCACAGGAAATAGGGCTAATACAGACATTTCCTGATCACAAGGCGAAAAACAACTTTATTTCCGCTTTGCTTTTTGAGTTCAATTTTTGAATTTCTTAGTATTTTTAGATCAATTTTCTTAGAACTTTCGATATTAAGTGCGGACCTCTCGAGAAAAAATATCCGTCCTAGATTGTAAGTACTGGGTTAACCACATTAGGGACATTCAATAACTAACCTAAATCAAATTTAGGAACATATTGCAACTCTAACACACTCAATGCAAAATTACATTTCCCCAATGTGAGCAAGCAGGCAGGGACCCGGGTGGGCACAAACAATGTAAAGCCCTGTAACTGTGAATGAGTACGCGCATCTACAAATCATGCATAAAGGTGAATTAAAGAGTTAAAATTTGCTCAAAATGCCAATGATTGTGCCAGCAGATATGAAAATGCATTCATCAGGCGTGAGAATGGCTTTTCATGAAAAAAACTGAAAGTGGTGAGAAAAACTGAAAAAGGGCGTGAAATTAGGCAAAATCGCTCCAAAATAGGCTGAAAATAAATAAAAACACGTAAATTTTGGCAACCAAAAAAACTGAATTCCTTTTTAAAAACTGAAAATTCTCATGCCTGATTCATAGTTTAGCATTTAGATATCGATCTATCGGGTCTCTCATAACTCCCATCTACACATGCTCAGTCCATTTGCTTAAACTCTCAGTGTTTGTGTCAAGTATAAATTCAGCTGAAGTTGTGTATCAAGGTTTACAATAATTTGTCTGATATTCATGTATTTTGATAAAGCAGAAAAAAGACAGTCTCCACTACCAAACCCAAGTAAAATTAATTATAAATGGGAAAAAAGATAGCCCTACCCATTTTCCACAGGCTTGAGCATCTAAGCCTTCTTTCAGATCAGACAACATGGGTAAACTACTGAATTCTCTGCAGAATTTCTTGATATGGTTATAGATAAGCTTTACACACATCTGGAAACATTTGGACCCAATGCATGCGTGATCAGTTACTGATAGCTTTTATTTTAACAGCTTTAATGCATTTTCTTCCAAAGGTTGCAGCTTAAGTAGGGCAAACAGGCTATCAAATATTATATACTGCTGGAAATGTTAGGTCATCCATTTGGTGCCATTTTACATCAGTCAGAATGTTACCCAATCGGCAATGGCATTACGTAATAATGACGTCAAAAAACAGGGCACACCTGAAAATTGCAATTTTTTCATTTGAAAAATTATGACAAAATTAACAATTTTAAAGCCTTTGTAAGTTCTACACATCGATTTTTACTACTAAGTTTTTGGTTTATAACAAAGGAAATGGAAATTCTAGCATGTCCTGTAAGTATCAAGTTTGTATATATGTAGCATGCGCACATTTTTCAATAATATGACCTAATTAAAAAAGGGGTTGCAACTCGCCTTATCCTACCAACACCTAACTATGGCAGCCTACCCTTCCACTATTAGATTTTCAGGGGGAACAGGAAGTTTTTTGGGAAAAAAATTCCCCCTTCATAGACAGAAGAAAAAAGAAAAAAAATCTCCCTTGAACATAAAATACGGGGGTGGGGTGGTGGGGAACAGTAATTTCTTAGAGAAAAAAATTGCCCCCAAACGGGATGCAAAAAAAAAAACGAACCCAACTTCCTTCTCCCCCTTGAAATCTAATGGTGTGCCCCTTAGGTGGTACCCTAATTTGTTTTCATCCAAAAGACGACAAAGGATGTTAGACACAACTTACAAAATGCCTTGATCAGTTCCTTTTTCAATTTTATGCAACACAAAAAAACCTGAAGAGGTTCCTCTCCCTAAAAGTTTAGGTTTCATTATCATGTAACTTTGGCTGACACTGCACTCATCAATCCCATTTTCTAAGATCTTGCTCATGATAGATATTTCCATCACCTTTGGTGTTATTTTAATTCAAAAGAGAGTCATCTTTAAAATGCCTTGCTACAATTCAAACAATAACCACAGGAATTACCATCAAACCTCTCCAGTATTGGTAACATGACACGGCATTTTCACAGAAATCTGAACATAACACTAGCCACCATGTTCATTCAAACCAATTCAATATGAAAATCATTCATTTTAAGCATGTCTTTATTAAAAGCTGATTCTGCCAGCGTAATTCCATACCTTGGCTTAGGCCAAGTTGAAAGAAATCGTTAGTTCAGCATCATTGCTCACTATCTCCCTTTCAAAAAGCTTTTTTTTATATCTGATATTACTGTAAGTGTAAATGGGTCTTGAATATTGAAGAAACAAATTAACTGGAAAATTAAGCATTATTCTATATATTTGCAAATATACAGAATGTTGTTATAACTCTCTAATATATTTCATTTTGTAAGACAAATTTTGCATCCCAAACTTCATTTTTCCCAAGATGATTCATTATACAGAAGAATTAGAAAGTGAGATTTTTGGTAAGATCCTACAAGATTAAAAGAGAACGTTCCATTTTAAATTAACTTTAAAGGTTTCTTCTTTTAATGAAACATTCAAATAAATGGTAAAAAAGTAAACTGTTTAATGATTAAACCAAATTTAAACTATTTGAAAGGGAAAAAATGATGTCTTCTTGTTTTCTATTTAATTATCTAATCATTTAAAAGATAAAGACGTGAAGCACAACTTTCTTTTTATATGGCCTTTCAGTCAATTCTAATATGGCCACCTTATTTTGATAAGGACAGCATGAACCATGAAATCAAGCATCTGGGTCTGTCATTAAAGCCAGCACTAGTCAAATCGCCATCCCAAGACATATGTTATTCAATTGAACATATCGCTTTAGATGATTTTAATACTTAACATTTTCCCTTTACCTCCTTAAAGGAGCCCGTCCGATCATTGGGTCAGCATCTTTTCCAACTTTCTGAGATTTTGGCACCAAAATATTCCTCATATTTTTCTCATTACCAATGTGAAATTTTACGACTGAAACATGTCCCGTTTCGAAGATACAAGTGAAAGTGCATTAAATTCTTAATTTTATTGAATATTGTTACCATCAAATTATTTAAACAGTAAAGTATAGGCAAATGGAAAATGGAAAATTTGTCATGAAATCAAAACGGTTGTTTACATTTAATTGAAATTTGAAATTGACGCATCTGAAGTGGTGATCTTTCATATGACAGTGAAAAATAAAATATGAAAAATCGGACCATGTACATTTAAGGTAGTTCTAACAGCTGTTTACACATGTCAGAAAATTGGCTATAAAGTGAAAATTGGCTATAAAGTGAATTGTCGCCGGTAATGAGAAGTAAAACATATTTCCATCTAAAGAAAACCCTTCCATGTTCACCTTTGATAAGTTTTATAATATGTGTCCCGCTGCGGCAAATAGCATACATCAGATATGCTACAAGGAGCAACATGTACGAGCCGACAACTGCACCCTTTTGCCGCGGCGGTCCACATATTTGACTAATTTCATAAATTTGTCTGTATTTTTTGAAAATTCCTTAAAATATATGAAAAATAAAATCATACCAAAATCTACATAAGCCTTTACAGGCTTGAGATTTTGAATAAAACAGTTACTTAAAATATAGCCTTACAATTGCTTAAAGGGGAAATTCTTGATCCACTTTTCATGCTCAAGGTCACCTCTATCAAAATCCTAGTTTTTAGCTCAAAAGAATCCTTGACTGGTATATGTTAAAATCCTCAAACCATTCTTTCAAATGTGTTTGCATTTTGGAAAAAGTGAGAAAATGTGTAATTACAACACAGGAGCCTATGGAGATTTTTTAAATACTGAAAAGCTTGTTACTTTAAAATGAATGGTCAGAGTCAAGTGAAATTTTCAGCATACCTTTTTGTTGTACTCTTCTTTTTATTTAGCTAGAAAATAGGCAAGGTTTTGTCACATCATAATCATGAATTACACCTTTAACTCGAGATGCCCATTAGAGTAATACATCAAACTTGTCTATGACTGCAGTAGAAGTGTTGTACAGGTTCTTAGCATTACATTTTCACATTCAGGTTAATGTTTTCCAATTTACTAGTAAATCCAAAAACAATATTTCCTTGAAAGAAAGATTGAAAACACCTATCTCGGTGGTAAGCCTACAAAATTGATATCGGAATCCGCTAATCCACTCCAAGGCAAACATTTCATCACAGTAAACAGGAAACCAACTTAGCCAGCATATATTTCAACTGATTTAATACACACATTTGTAAATCCAATCTCTCACAGACTCAACAGGAAATGTGATATCCCTACGACCATGATGATCTGAACTCTTATCCTATAATGCAGCATTGACATCAATTCTTAGCAAAACAACCTTGGAAAAAACAGAATACAGAAATATAGTCCAATTCCATATATGATAGAATTCAAACTGTACGTATATTACAGTACTTCCAAGTACTAAATAAAATGAATTTCATGAATGTAATTTGAGGCTCAACAGGAAATGTGATATCCCTAAAACAACGATGATTTGAACTCTTATCCAATAACGCACTAATGACATCAATTCTTTGGAGACAGCCTTGTTAAAAACAGAACACGCAAACAAAGTCTAATTCCATAAACGATAACATTAAAACTGTACAGTACTTCCAAGTGCTAAATGAGACGAATGTGATGATTATAATTTGAGGCTCAGTAGGAAACGTGATATCCCTACGACCATGATAATTTTAACTCTTATCCTATAATGCAGTAATGATATAAATTCTTTGAAGACAGTCTCGTTAAAAACAGAACACGCAAACATAGTCCAATTTCATAAACAATAACATTCAAACTGTACAGTACTCCCAAGTGCTAAATGAGATGAATGTAATTTAAGGCTCAGTAGGAAACGTGATATCCCTACGACCATAATAATCTGAATTATCCTATAATGCAGTAACATCAATTCTTTACAAGACAACCTCGTTAAAAACAGAGCAAACAAACAGAGTCTAATTCCATACACGATAGCATTCAAACTGTATATTGTGCTTCCCGTCAAAGTGCTAAATGAGATGAATGTGATGAAATGTAATTTGAGGCTCACCAGGAAACGTGATATCCCTACAACAACGTTGATCTGAACTTCTTATCCGACATGTTGCGGCAATGAAATAATGAAAACCTAGTTAACACATAATCACCGAATCAAACATATGTTCCTGTAAGGTTCAATTCTATAAACGATTGCATTCAAAATATGCTGACTTACTCAGAGACTCAACAAGAAACTTGATATCCGGATAACCGATAATCCTACATATCCGAATAACCGTGATAATCCTACATAATGCGGCAATGAAATCGATCCTTTACAAGACACAAAGCTTGTTAATATCTCACACATAAACATTAAACCCAGATACAATCACATTCCTTTATCTACAGCATTTTTCATATGTTGCAGTTTGCAGTTTGAATATCATGTTGTAGTTGTGCAGTACTTGTTGATGATGGATATACTACCAGACTTCGCAGGAACTTTGATTCGAGCTGCTTTTCCCACATAATGCTACAATGAAAAAGATTCAATAAAGAGACAAATACTAATAGTAATACAGCACTAAAAACAGAACATGCAAAAGTATATAGTCCAACTCCATAAACGATAGTATTCAAACTATATTGTACTTCCCTTTCAAGTGCTAAATAAGATGAATATGATGAAATGTAATTTGAGGCTCAGTAGGAAACATGATATCCCTAACGCTTATCCAATAACGCAGCAATGACATATATTCTTTGCAAGATAACATCGTTAAAAACAGAACACATAAAACAGTTTAAATTACATAAACGATAGCATTCCAAGTGCTAAATGAGATCAATGTAATAATTGTAATTTGGGGTTCGACAGGAAATGTGATATCCCTAAACCATGATGATCTGAACTTCTTATCCTACATGTTGCGGCAATGAAATAATGGAAACCTAGTTCATACATAATCACTGAATCAAACATATGTTCCTGTTAGGTTTAATCCCATAAACGATGGCATTCAAAATATGCTGACTTACTCAGAGACTTAAAAATAAACATGATATCCAAATAACCGTTAATCCTACAAAATGTGGCAATGCAATTGATCCTTTACAAGATACAAAGCTTGTTAATATCGCACACATGAACATTCAGCCCAGATACAATCACGCTCCATAATAGACAGCATTTTTCCTATGTTGCAGTTGTACTCTTTAAGCTCTCAATAAGATGGATGCACTTCAGACTTGACAAGAAACTTGATCCCAGATGCTTCTCCCACATAATGTGACAATGAAATCGATCCATTAATGAGATAAATAACTTGGTGTGATATTGCACAATAGCACTGTATGAAACACTGCAAGTCTCAGATAAATCCAGTTCCATATACAACAGTAAATACCATATTGTATAGAACTTTTAAGTATTCATGTGATAAATAATCATTGAGACTTGATTTGAGTAGCTTATCCTACATAATATGGAGATGGGCTTGATTTTTTTATGAGACACAACCTTTTAACTGTAAAGTAAAGAGCACTCGTTTTGGTACTCATTTTACCACTTGTTTAGTACTTATTTTTGAAAACGAGTATTGAAACAAATGTTTTTGGAGAAATAAAACGAGAGCCAGTTCCAAAACGACTGCATTTTTCTTTACAGTGTGATACTGCATACAAACACATATGAAACACACATTCTTGATGTAATCCTGTTCCAATCAACACTATACCATAATATTGAACAGTTTGAGTACAAAACACAATGTATTCCATCTGAGAATTGACAAGAAACTTGATGTGAGCTACTTATCCTACATAATGCGGCATAAAAATAATCCATTGAGACACAAACACTGTATCAAACAACATTCCAATCCTGCTCAATAAACGATGTCATTCAAATCATAAGTTGCTTGGTATTTACAACACCAAATGCGCTCTCGAAAGTACCAAATATATCTTGGAGACTTAGACATGAAACATGATCTGGGTTGCCAATATTACATAATACGGAAATGAAATTCACACTGTTAAGAGATGCAAACCTTGTAAATGCCCAACACACAAACAATCAAACACATATTCCAGGTACAATCCTGTTCCATAAGCAAGTTCTTCCAAAGTGCTCAGTGTACTGAATACATTTGAAACCTGGAATGAAACTTGATATAACAACAACTGCATTGATCTTAACAACTGATTCCACATATAATGCAGTAATAAAACAATTTCTTACAAGACACACACCTTGTTATAATCACTCTTAATTCTAATAGCACTATATCAGGCACATATCCCAGATACTGGTACCATCCATATCCACAATCCACATCATTATATCATATGTTGTACAGTACTTCCCAATGCTGAATACACTGACAATGAATACTTATTCCACGCTATATCCATTTTCCTGTTATACAGCTCCGTATTAACTGATCTACAGCATCCATAACTCACATATATTGTGCACTATTAATTTAGCGACAGCAAATCAAACAAGATATGATACCGAGAGCGCAAACTGATACCTATAGTATTCCTCTATACAAAAACAAAAAGTGCATATACATGAGTTCTGCTATCTCAAAGGATGGAACATATGCATTAATGCACTAAAACATTAACTATCACTTACACAAATTACATCGCAGCCATATTCCAAGATGTTGACTCCGCAAGAACTTGAAAACTAGACAAGGCACACATCGATAGCGAAACTTCAGCGCCCGTATCATTTACGCAATTATATCTTAGGCAAATTCCAAACTGTAAATTCTTCCTTGACAAAAAAGTTTGGCTCTCTGGCTGTGTGTGTACAAGGAGTGGTGCCAAAAGGATATACTTGTTGATAATGAAAGTAATCAGATACAAGTTTCCTATTTTCTTTGAACAAATCCAAGGTTACATATATAGGAGTCAATTTGTATGTAGGAAATAACATAGGCTGCAAAGTCAGTGTTTATTTGTTGAATTAAATGTGCTGATATTTCCACGGCGAACATTTGACCTTTGACCTAGTTTACTGGATTGCTGAATTATCCATCAATCTGATTTCAAGGATTATTCATTTACTAAAATTTGTGACCGTTCCCACAATTTGACATATGACATAGATAGCGCTGGAAAACTGTAAGAGATAATGGGAATATAAATTATAAAATACCAAAGTTTGTTTACTTCTTCACTTCGGAAATCACAGATTTCACAGGTTTCATTATTGTGAATGGAACTACAAAAAGCTCTGTGTGCCCAATGTATCTGTTAAATATCCACATACACTTCATGCATCATATGTTCAAAGCTTTTACATGGTGTATAGTTTGGGTTCATCAAAAAATCCACCTCAAACACCATTGTAGTACACAATAGAAGCCTAAGCTTAGTGAGTTCTCCTGTCAGGAACTGAACCAGAGTCCACTTCAATCTTGAAAGGACTGTATTTCCCAGCCAGCCAACAGTGATGAAGATAACAAAATCCCCTCTTAAAATGGTAGCAATTTACCTGGAATACATAATGGAATTATATCAAATTGATCTAGCATGTTCAATTCAATTCAATTTTCAATTCAACCTTTATTTCCATTAAAAACAAATTACAGGAAACACAATTAAAGAAGACATATGGCGGAGTAGACTGGGAGGCCAAAAAAACCTGTAAAGTAGTCTACCCCTTAAATATATAAATACCAAAAAAACCACCATTGTTACCTATACCAAACAAGACAGGACAAGGATGTGGACGGGCTCAAAAATCGAAAAATGAGAGGAGCAAAATATATATAGTATGAGGCCACTCAATTAACATTACCCTCTGAGGGTTGAGAGCCACCAGGCCGTATTTGCACGTGCAACAAAGGTGCAAATACAGCCTTCGGACTCTTATTTATTTATTTTTTTCAAATACAGCTTTGTGGCTCTCAACCCTCGATATAGTTATCATGATAGTACCACATGTAATAAAACCAGGAGCAACAAAACTGCTTCACCAACTCAGAACAGTTAACTCCACTGATGGGCCTACCCCTGGCAAATAGGAGCCAACAATCTACAACAAATCAATGAGATAATGGTCTAATAGAGACACCATGCCACCAACAGTGATCAACAGTAACCCTTAATGGAGAACGGAAACATTTGCCATTGGAGCTGATTACATACAGCTTGGGGGAGGCAACAGCTATGCTGTGTATACTATCATTCATCTGGTTGTAAATTCAAGATCATGACAACTGTGATATTTTCAGTAGGAGCGGGTGGTCACAGTAGCCCAGAATTGAGATCAGCATTGATTGATAATGTGTGAATGTGATTTTTAACTAAAAAAGTCTGATTACTATTGCACAATATTAACTAATATTTTTTAACTTACTGTTCTCTGAATCACAATGTAGATGGCATCTTTAGTGATGAAGGCATTCCCAGAAGGGAATCATAAAATTACTAAAAAGTTTGCATCCATCTCTATTTAGGTGGGACTGGTCTCTTTCTTGATGCAATTAGCTTATATTACAATGTAATAGTTTATGTTTTATGAATGACTTGATGGCAAACCATCATTTTATGTTTATCAAGCCTGTAGAGCAAGATTCCAAAAGGAAATGGCAGAAAATGAGTGAGTCAAACTCTCTGTGCCATTCAAGTAATGCCTTCCCCCTTCAAATCCTCCTCTCCCATTCCCATCTTCCCCTTCCCCTTCCCAAATTGCCTATTACCACCCTAATAATATTTTAACTGGCACAATCTCTTGATTCTATTATGTGAATGGGGGCAATGGTTTAACATTACGCAAGGGCCAGTGTCACAGCCAGCGAAAAGAACTAGTTGTTTCTCTTCATCTGATCAACCCAGATTTTACAATCTAATAATATTTGTCTTTGATTGCTGAAGAGACTAATATGATAACACTTGCCACTTATAATATTTTTGTTTATAACCTAAAATGAGTTTGTTTTAATCCATCTCCTTGCCCTATTTTGCCTGCAACACTGCTTAAATAGTTTCTTAAACATTTCTTTTAAAATCACACTTAAATAAGAACAGTCTTATAAATTCATGTTTAAGCTGAGCACATATTTCCTGTCTTTTTGTACACTTTGAATGAAGGGAATTGAGATGTAACTAGAATATACTAGGTGAACAATTTGAATATGAGCCATAATTGGGATGAATTCCTGGGAGTGCACAGTTACATTTCTACAGATTTTCTTTTTAATATAGATGTGATAGCAAAATTAAATATAAAATTTTAGGAAATACTGCCAAAAATGAAATGTTCCACTTTTCTTGATTCAGGTTATTGTGTACTTTGAAGCCATACTTTCCTTGTGCCGCAAGGCAACTGAGGCACACATGGAAGTGGAAAGACGGTAGTGTGGACAGGTATGACACCAGGGATTTCCTGTACTATACTTTTGATCAACACCAAATAGACGTGCCTTTTCACATTGTGAATTGATATTACTAAGCGTCTGCATAGTTGAAAGCAGCACAACTGCGGGAGACACTGAAAGCCTTGTACATGTCTCTGTCTGTCTCTTAGGAATGTTCCATTTGGAAACTCGGTAGCACAGACTACGCTGTATAAACACCAAGCTGGTATGAAACCACTAAACTTATTTTAACGTCTAGATTAATCAGTCATATTGGCAAATTACATGTAGACTTGACAATGATTACTTTCGGGGCTTTTTTTTTGTAGCTCAAGTGGCAGCGCTGGGAATCAAACCCATGATCCTGGGATTATGGGCCCGGTGCTCTACCCACTTGGCACTCGTGTATCAGTATATATGGCGCGCACGCATAAGTAGGATTATCCCGGGGGGCACTACCATTATGGTTACGCAGGATGTGCCTCCGAATAGACCCCCATTTTTAAACCGGCTTGTACCCAATGACCCCCTTTTTTATTTTGGCTTCTATCCAAAAAACTTTAAATACTCAATGAACCCCCCTTTTTAATGGTCAGATACTCAATGACCCCGTTTTTAATTATTCACTCCTGCCAATTTTTTTCGCTAAATATGGCATTTTTAAGGAAATCTTAACGACTATTTTCTTAATTTTCGCACGCATTTTTAATAATATTGTAATTTTATAGCAATTTGAACTTAAAACAGGACTATTTTCAGTTTAAGTGATATGACACTAACTCAATGACCCCCATTTTGAAATCTTCAAACCTGGACGACCCCATTTTTATTTATGGTGTGTACCGAATGACCCCCTATTTTTTGTGCATCAATTTGTACCGGATGGCCCCTACTTTTTACCCGGCAAACCCCCCCC
>JXSR01S024653.1:2899-19794 GCA_000969725.1 Ophiothrix spiculata
TAAAAATTGTAATTTCGATATGAGTAATATTCTTATTGTATATAGTTCCAAGTCAATAATGCGTATGTGAATATCACTTTTGCTGTCTGTAGCCCCTGGACCGTTCGATCCTCGCGTCCCATGTTCTTCGTCTCCGTGTCAGAATGGTGGAGTGTGCGTATCATACGGGAACTTTGCACCTTTTTACAGGTGCTACTGTTATGACGGTTACACTGGCAGGAACTGTCAAGTACCACGTAAGTTTAGACTCTTAGGCGAGGCGTCACTAGACTTCCTCACCAGAGTGAGAACTTTTCACCGACTGAATTTTGTGATATATGGATAATTAGACCATCTAGGTCAAAATGTTTTTAAATGTTTATATCAATTGTTATTCAAGTCAAAATACAAGTATATAAAACTTTAAATTGAGGTACAAGGATCAAATTTATACCACATTTCTAAGTGGGTATTTCTAAACAGAACTTCTCATTGAGAACAGGAAGTCTAGTGACGTCAGGCCTTAGCTCAAATAAAAAAAAAAATGTATTGGTTCACCGTTTCTGTGGAGATTGAGCCTTATGGAGCGTTCAGAGTCCATGCAGCGATTTCATCACTGCGACATTGCTCGATACGTACGCTGTCTTCTCACGCGCTACGAGAAGTGCGCTTGACAATTTCAAGACTGTGTATCGAGCGATTTGCAGTGAATGTGGCATCAAACCCGAACCTATACAAGTATCCAGCTATCTGGTAGCTTTTTCGTAAATACAATGAACAAGGCTATAATGGCTTCTCAAGCAATCTTCAACTCTTTTAAGGGCAAGTAAATTATTGATTGAAATGATAGTACCCATCCAAAACTTTGGGTTTAAACAAGAACAGAATACAGTCGTGCAGAAAGAAGGCCAAGAAGTATGCCGTGCGTAGTTTTGATAGAAAATGTTTTAAGACACTTAGCCTAATGGGTTGGGAACTTTAGCGTGTGAAATTGTGAACATGATAATAGACGTGAGAAAACAGGAGTGAGTTTGTTTCCATTCGCATCATTCATTTATATCAGCAATAAATTAATTAAACTATGTTTGTTTTGGTTATCAATTGAGCTTACTCATTTCCCTTGTTAATTAATTAATGAAACCAAATTGACCTACCTGTACAGGTATGACTTCGTATTAGATACCCTTACCTTTTACCTTGAACTCTGGTAGCTTTCCGTGTCCACCCATATGTACGCAGTACCATCTGTAGTACCATCAATTAAAAAGGGGCTCAAAGGATGTAGGAGAAACTGGAGTATGCTTTTATAGTGTTTTTTGCATGTATGACGTATGGGAAATCAGAATGCTACAGTGGAACAGGCCTTATTTTTCCTAATTTTAAATGCCTATAATATTATTGTGTTATGCAGTACGAATTTGATACTTTAAATATATATCAGCCAAGGGCAACCACTTATATGCTGAAAATTTCAAAAGTAGGATATTGCTGGCAAGGCCAAATATTAAGCCAATCAATGGTGCGTTTATATAATGTTCTAATGGATGATCAAATCCTTTAAACACACACTATTGATTTCGTGTAATGAGTGTATGAATTGTGATTTGAGCAATGCTAAATCAAAGGGTAACTAATGGTCTGGAACATACAATAACTGTAAATTGCTAACAGAATACTAGTGCCTTTAAAATTGGTCCATAATTAACAAACATTAATTATAAGTGATATGGTGTTTTATTTTTAGACAAAATGTTACAGAAGTTATCTATAACCATAGTTTACATAAATTTATGTTGAAATTTTGGTGCTAAACATTGAATTTTCTATTAAATTAGCAAAAATGTCAAAATGGTTCTCGAGTCAAAACACTATAAAACAGTAATTATGTTGTAACTTCAAAAGTATGAAGTCTTTCAAAAATCCGTCTAACAGATTTTTTAAACAAGTTTTTCTCTATCATATAATACCAAAATTAGAAAAATTAATAAAAATTGGAACAAAATATAGGCAATCTAAAAATTTGTGATTTTTGCACATTTTTGGGTAAAAAAGGAGAAGTACGCAAAATAATCAAAATTCGTCTAACAGAAATTTTCACCATGTAGTAACAGACTTTCTGAATGCAAAATTTTCAAATTAACATCAAGATTGTCAAAAATATAGGTATTTAAAGATTTTCCTGGTTTTTGGTACAAATATGCTAATTGTATGCTAATTATGATATTCAAAATTATTTTTAAAGCATAATTTGCAATTTCTAAGTGTAATGTTGAGAATATTGTACAAGAAAAAGCATTTAAATGTATTATAAACGAGTAATTTGAATTTTAGCATTGACCAGTAAGTTAGGAAAAATAAGGCCTGTTCCACTGTATAATCATGATAATAGTCACAAAACGTTTCATGAAACTTGCATTTAAAGGTAAACTATCAAAACTTTAGTCGCAAAACAAAACAACACAAACAAACACGTAAACCACCACATGTACTAAGACTATGGTCACAATACCTCGTACGAACAGTATTTAATCCGTCTAGTAAAATCATGGGCTGCGAGCTAAACGAGCAGCGAGGGTGTCTCTCGCTGTACGTAGTCCTTCTAGACGGACTAAAACTAGCACTGTAACTGTTCGTATGAAGTATTGGGACTATAATAGTCTTACTATATTTTACATATTTGTTAACTTTTTGTAATTGAATACAAATAGGTATATAATTTTCCTCATGTTGCATACCACAATACTCTGCTGTGGTCTCCATTTTCCATACAAATTGACTCATCATACATATCTAATTTCTGTTAGTATTGTTATTTTTCAGCTCAAGATGTAAATCCTTGTCTCTCGAATCCATGCGTTAATGGACAATGTGTTACTCAATCAACCAACATTCAGGGAGTGTATACTTATACGTGCAATTGTAATGACGGCTACTCAGGGTCTCTATGTAATATTCAAATGCAAGGTAGGTTCATGATGTTGGCAAAGGATCGATGTCAGGTTTTCCTGATCGTTTGTATATATGTGACGCGATCAGGGGGAATGAGTCACTTGTCGGCAACCAAATGTTACTGGTTTTATGCAATTTTGTTTTGGTGAGCCTATAATGGGCTAGTATTGATTTATTCAATGGGTTTGATACTTAATGACGTGTGCACAATGAAGTATGTTCATCTTGAGGTCTGAATCTGTTTAATGGATTGTTATTGATTTATTCAATGGACATTTACTCAACAAATACTCAAGGACATGTGCACAATGGACAATTGAGCAGAGGCTGGTAATGACTGCGTGACTAACATTATAAAACCAGTAACATGTGGTTGCCGACAAGTGAGTCATTCCCTCTGATCGCGTCACATATGTTTTTGACACCACTGAATTTACATACGTACATTTAGCCTTGTCTGTCAAAGTTTTTGAGACGTTATCCGTGATGATCCGTCTGATGATTCGGAACCCCAAAAGCGTTAAGTGAGGGTTTGCCAGAAAATTGTCATTAACAGCTGCCTTTCCAGAGATCTATACTTTAAAGTTTGCTTGTTTCTAAGTAATGGGCTTGTGCATTCTATATTTCTATAGTGATAATAATAATGTTGTCAAATTATGCCCAATTGTGCTTTAAATAACTGCAGCCATCGCTCGACTATTTATGGGGTAAATGTTTGACGTGTTTTTGACAACACTGAATGTCCATACGTACATTTTAAAGTCTGGTCTGTCACAGAAATAATCATCCAAGTAATACCTAGGTCAATGTTTGACTAATAACCTGGTGTAGAGGTGATAAATGAGGGAAACGATTTTGGATTGGAAAAAACATATGTCAACCAAAGAAGCTTAATAATTTTGTAGGAAATAAAGTGAAGTTATAAGGGATCCATTGCAATAATTGAATATATAGAATGAAATATTTTGGAATGTTTCCCCTGTAGTTGGACCGTGTTCCTCTTCACCATGTTTACATAATGGACAATGTGAACCAGATGGAACCGTGTTTGTCTGCAAATGTACCAGTCAATACCGAGGCATCCTTTGCGAGAAATTTGTAGGTGGGTTGCTGTATAAGGTCTTTGTTCATTTCTTGAATCTTATTGTTTATAATATAACCCGTCAAAATGGCATAAGAGTGGACTTAAAAAAGACAAGTGCGATCAATGTAAAACTAGTTATTCTGTGCCAGATATTTGCAATTCATAAGTTTACGGTACTCTTATCTTGTGGAGCACTGTGGCGCAGTGGTTAGAGCATTGGACTCATAATCGAGAGGTTGTGGGTTCAAGCCCCGACCCGGTCACTGCAGTGTTGAGTCCTTGAGCAAGATTCTTTGTCCACATTGTTCCTCCCCACCCAGGTGATAGAAATGGGTACCAGTATGTAAAAAGTACTGGGAAGGTAAATCAGACTCGTTTGTGCGGGAGGAGTGGCGTACCCCCACAGACATACACAGAAGTGGAGTCTAGCCTAAACGCTAAGGAAATGGAGATGAGCACCACGGTCGTTAGCAAACAAGCTTCGGTTTCGACTTTACCTTTACCTTTACTCTTATCATCATAGTATCATCATGATCATATACATACGATTGGTAAAGTTTAGCTTAAATTATTGTTAAAACTTCTTTACGACCATCAGTATTCTTCACAAAAGACCCCAAAAATGTGCCATTTTAAAGGTGCAATTCATGATTTTGATGTGACAAAAACCTTGCTTCTTTTCTACCTAAATAAAAAGAAGAGTACAGCATAAATATATACTGAAAATTTCACTTCATTCCGACCCTTTGTTTCCAAGTTACAAGCTTTTCAGCATTTGAAAATCCCCATAGGCTGCAGTGTTGTAATTACTGTCGGGGCCCCGACAATAATTAGAAAATGACATATTTTCTCACTTTTCTCAAAAATGCAAGCACATATGACAGAATGGTTTGGGGATCGTAACATACACCAGCTGAGGATTCTTATAAGCTAAGAAACTCAATTTTGATAGAGGTGACCTTGAGGGTGAAAAGTGGATCATGAATTGCCCCTTTAAGTACCAAGGTACTCATGTGTTGTCCTTGGCTTGGTACGAAAGATAAAAATACGATTTTTTAAGAATTGATCATATCAAAAAGACCATATTTTCGGCTCCAGAATAATACCAAATAACATTGAACCATATACTCTCTGACTGTTAAAGAGTAGAATACTAGTTCTTTAACAGTGGTTATCATTTTAAAAATGATTGTTAATAACAAACCTCTTGAAAAAAAGAGAATAATCTATTATGAGACAGAAATAATTGAGACAGCAGGTTTAGTTTTGGGACTCATGATTTTCAACTTTCAAGAGGTTATTATTGAAAGAAAGGAATTAAGATCATTAATGTGGAATACGCTCGTTCATGAGCTGAGTGATGTGAACGCAATTAGAAACTGTCTAGGACTCCAGGTCGTTACAAAGGCTGTTAGTATTTTCTCTGTCTTACTTCCCATATTTTATGAATAAAGCTGACCTACGGTCATCAGCCGCAGATAATTTACATGATCAATGACTTGTGATCAAAATCATATGAGGCGTTTAAATTCTTTAAAAGTCTGATTATGAATGGTCTTGTCTTTTCTACAGGCGTTCCAGTCCTTACTTGTCCTTTGAAGCAATCGGCTCTTTTCCACGCAAACCAGACATTACCAGGGACTGTGCCTGGTACAAGAGTAACGTATCCCCTCGCAGAAATAACCGGCGGTGCCGAAGCATACGATCTTTCATACAGCCAACTATCCGGAAGCTTCTTTCCTTACGGTATTACTACAGTCTCTGTCACAGCCTTAACAGCGTCAGGGATATACATAGCTTCCTGCGAGTTTGATGTATGCGTTGACGTTGAAGGTGAGGAAAAGTTTCATATATAGATAATAAAAAGGGGTTTTTCAATAAATAAAAAAAACTCTCACTCCATAACTTGAAAAAAAAACTCACTACAAATGTGTATTATGTCGCACTTCTAAATTTTTGCAATAGATTTTTGAGCATTTATGTTTATTTCATCACCATATTTTGGCATTTTCCAGCAAAATATAGACAGAAACTTGTAAAAGTGAGTAATTTTATATTCTAGATCATGGTATTATTACTGTTCAGGTTTCATTTTAAAAATCAACTTAAGCAAAATATTATCCTCAACTTTAAGTAATTATTGAGCTTATCGTTTGTGTTGACTTGATCGGCTATTGTGCCGTCAAGATTTGTGTTGTCTTCAATCTATGATTTAGTCTGTAACACAATCTATTTAGTCTGTAACATCAAAAGTTATTGGTCACATAAATATATTTTTGTATACAGAGTTTGACTAACAGCAGATCTTATTCAAGTCCTTTCTCCACAATGCTTTTTTATTGACCGTTTTATTTTTATGCATTTTTATTGAAATAAACAATGGAAAAATGAATGAATATCAAAGTGAATTCATTATACACATGATTTATATGTCTTATCTTTCTTTTCAGATGGAATAATTCCACTAACACCAGATCAGGTACGTCTTTTCTTTGACAGTGTGACATGCCATCATTTTCCTGCCTTTAGTCTTGACCTTTTCAAATGGTCCATGTCGCTCAGATTCCCCCTATATGAACCACACCCGAAATACCCGATACCGGACTGGAATACCCAACATCTCAGTTCTTTTCAATTTTTATAAGGTGTTAAACAAAGTGACAATATCGCTATTTTATCGAAGTGATTACGTAACTCACTCATTAACTGGATCACGCACATCACCTGACACGGGACCTGACACCAGTTAGTGCAATAATTTTGTGCGGTGATTAGTTCGTTGCATCCTTTGTCAAGTTTGTTACATGTAATGCGATTATCACCCAGATAACTGGATCACGCTTTCTGGTTTGGAACTATCTACGTACGGGCTAAATGTACGTAATGCTTTATACACATATCCATGGACGTGCTTCCTCATCATTCTCTGTTGAAGAATTCAAATACAAAGTCTTTTCCTCAATTTACTTATTGAAAAGAAGATTCTTATAAAGTGGCAGCTCAATGACAATTTGTCTGATAACAAAGCAAGCTCTTGCTTTTTATTTTTATTTTTTGAATCTTTATAGAGTATTGACTCCGCAAACCATCACAACTGCTTGCGCTGATTTCATTAGTGCCTGATAAGTCTCCTTTATGGGTACTATCAACCCTTATTTTCAGAAATGTCTTATGTTCTGAAAATCGGCAAGCTATTAAGTTTTCTAAAAAATATACATTTCTAGTAGCACATTTGCATACTCAGTGTTTGTGAGGTCATTTTATGACTAAAATTTGTAAATTTGGTCCTAAGGTCTAATAAAGGTTAATTTGACGTCAAAGCTAACTAAATTATTCTCTGGTAAAATTTCGAACTATATTACGTTTTAGAACTAAGAAAGCAATATCTACAACGCATTTCTCAATTTTTTGAATTTTATCTAACTTTTTAAATATTGCTAAAAAAATTCCAAAAAATTGTCAAAACCACGTCTAGGGGAACATGGTTGTTGCACCCCCCCCCCCCCCCCCCACACACACACAGAGGAACCGAACCGACCATCATATCTATTGGTTTTAACACTAATAGATAGGTATGGCCCTCCATTATCAATGATACAAAGATCATCAAAATCGGCCTGTGTGTCTGAGCCTTAATATAGCGTGCATATATATTTCAAAGTGGCGAGTCAAAAATTTCCGGGGGTTGCACCAACCGCCACAACCCATATTTGACAGACTATCTTACCCTAACCTTAGGTGGTACTCCCCCCCCCCCATTTTTTCCATCCAAATGACTGCAAAGGATGTAACAGAGATTACCTAGATATGGCTAGGGTCGGTTGGTTTTGCGTTTTTATCCAGTGGTGAACCCCCTTGGTTAGACGAGGGTCACTAGTGTCTTCATATAAAATTATGCTCCTTATGTGCGGTGAAATTCTCTGTACAACTTTAAGGAATTTATAAACCTTATAACAGAACATGTTTTTTCCTTATGTCAACAGACTCTGGAGATTCGACATAACTATGAGACCCTTATGAACACTGTGCCACGCACAGCGGATGGACATTTCGACCTTAGTTTGCCAATGTGGTATAGCATTGATGTGATTGGGGAGTTAACAAACACGCAACAACAGATGATACATGAAAAGTGAGTAGCCTATACACTTCTGAGGTTGCTCATACCTCTCTTAAGAAGTTTAGTATCAGTGACCAATAATAATTTATTATTATTACGCAGGTTATTCATAAGACATTATTAACCTGCGTAATAATTCTAATAAGACAATAATAACTGCGTACCATCTTTTTTGAGGTCATTGTTTAAAATCCGAGGTGTTTGTTTTGGGCCGAGGTACTTTTCTGAGGGAGCGTTGCTCCCGAAGAAAAGAACCGAGGCACAAAACAAACCGACGATTTTAAACATGACCGAATTAAAAGATGGTGCAAAGTTATTATTGTCATTAATAACCGTCTTTCGACCTATTAATGTTTTTATGCGTGATTTTATAAAGAATTGCTTTATTAAATTTAAAGATATACTTATCCCTATAAGAGAATTTTGATCAGTCCAGGCATGACAATCATCGCGTAATCTGATACAAGCGCGTGTGTATGTGTTGCATACGCGCGTTTGATTGGCGTTTTATGAGAAAACGCATTCAGGCGCCAATGACATCACATACGCAGGTCATTATAATAAATCATTGTTACCTGATAATGACCGCGCAGTTGAATGCGTAAAAGTAGAAATAATCTTATTAGATTGGATCGCGCTATTACGCAGGTTATTAATACAATTATATCTACTTTTTGCAAACAACTGCGCGGTCATTATCAGGTATTAATAACCTGCGTAATAGCGCGATCCAATCTAATAACATCATTTCTACTTTTACGCAAACAACTGCGCGGTCATTATCAGGTAACAATGACTTCCAATAATGACCCGCGTATGTGATGTCACTAGCGCTTAATGCGTTTGCTCATAAAACGCACATCAAGCGCGAGTATGCACCCTACACACGCGCGTTTATCATATTACGCGATGATCGTCATGCCTTGACTGATCGAAATTATCTTATAGGAATAAGTAGACCTTTAAGTAAGAAATAAGTTTAATAAAGTATTTCTTTATAAAATTACACATAAAAGGCATTTAAAATGTCAAAACAGCGATTATTAATGACAATAATATCTTTGCACCATCTAAACCTGACAAAAAAAGTTTGGAAACTTTTTTTAGCCGCCTATATCTCATTTATTTTAATCTTGTTCATCTATTTGATACAATATTTGATTAGCTAATACTCTCCTTCTCTTTAAAATGAAATTCGGTCTTTGTGTGAATACGTCAGCCATTGTTTTGAACCACCTCCAAAAAAAAAAATGGTGCGCAGTTATTGAGGACATTGTGTGAATTTTGAGGTGATTGTTATGGACCGAGATATTTTTCTGAGGGAGCGCAGATACCGAGGTCCAAAACAGTCACCGACAATTCACACAATGACCGAAAAATATATGTGCAAAGTTATTATTGGCATTAATAACCGCTCTTTCGACATTTGTATGCCTTTATGTGTGAGTTTATGAAGAAATGGTTTATTAAACTTATTTCTTACTTAAAGCTCTACTTATCCCTATAAGAGAATTTCGATCAGTCCAGGCGTGGCAATCATCGCGCAATATGTTAAAACGCCTATGTGTGTGGTGCATACGCGCGCTTGATGCCGAAAAGCCGAGATCATATTAAATTTGCTGAATGGCGCTGCAGATCACGCCCGTACGAAATTAAATCATTCGATTTGATCTTGTTCAATAATAGATTCTAGACACCGGTGTCTAGAATCTATGGTTCAACACTACACTGAAAATTGTGTTTCATCACTTGACAAATAATAAGTTGTCATGAAAATGGTCTAGTATGACAAACTATAATTTGTCGTGGAATTCGTCATACTAGTATTGAACGACGAATTATAATTAGTCATGAAAAACGGTCTAGTATGACGACTTTCTCATGACAATTATAAGTTTGTCATGAATAAAAAATAATTTGTCATGCACAAAAATTAATTTGTCATGCAAGAATAATAATTTGTCACTTAATTTGTCAAGTGACACTAGTTTTTCAGAGGTTTTGTTTTCGGTAGACTAATTCCATTTAAGTATGGCTCAATCCATGTGAAATCAACTAGACGAAACACTCAGGTTCTGCTTGCAGGTTTTGCAATGGCTGTCTGGTCTAGTCAATCCAGATGGACCTCGCAAGCGAACGCGAAGCGTGCGCTTTCGTCGCTCGCTTGTGGGGTCCATCTAGATGGACTAGTCTGCACTCTTAAAAAGAAAGGATCAAATTGATCTGATAAAGTATCAAATATGAGCTCACCCTTTTCCGGATCAATTTTGATCCAAATTCTCCTCAAATTACTAAAAACGCCACACCACTTCTTGAAGGTACGGAAACCCGTTACATACGATATAATTCGTCATGCAAATTCGTCAGCTCTCAGGTATGGTTAGTCGTGCTCAAAGAAGTTTGTCAACATAGTTTGTCATGCGTACATTAATTCGTCTTGACCTTAGCTCATGACGATATGCATTTGTCAATTAACGAAAAGTGCATTTGTCAATCGTTCAAACTCGTCCTCCACAGATTGTAATTCGTACAGTTATTAAATTAATTTGTCCTGCATTTGTTTTCGTTTGTCATGCGCCCGCAAATATCGTCAAGCGACGAATAAGGGGAAATTCACCTGCATGACTAATTTATAACCCCTGTTTGACGACTTTTCCACCACGTTTGACGAAATAATGTTTTCAGTGTACACAAGCCTGTTACCACAATGGCTACAAGCTGGATATAAGCGCACGAATTGTGCGATATAAAACCGGAAGTTGGTGATTCACTCATATCACGTGATTTCGGCATTCGCTCTGCCGAAATCACGTAATGACATAAATCACGGGATCTCGGCATAACATCTGATGAAAACTGCAAGGCTTCATTTTACGTTGACTCGGTGTAGAAGTGACTGCTGTAAGTATAGCTTTGCTAAGACGCCAAACTCTATTTCCTGTTGTTCTTAATTAATACATTTCAATCTATTTTGATTCAGATACCCTGACCTTTTTGTGGATCAAACATTCGCACAAAATACATTAAGGGAAGAAAACAGCCTCAGACGTCGAAACTTTGGAGTGAATCAGATATGCCCTGTTAGATTTGATGGCACCACAAATCTTGTTATCATTGCAGACTCAGACAGCAATGGACATGCGGGGTTTGAGTCCCAGCTTGTGCAGGTCAGTAATTTCGTTAAGTCCATCCAATCCAAGTATTTTGATGCTTAAACTCACAGCGAGAATACATCTTAGGGCAACTTAGAGAGAAAAAACAATTGATCAGTATTAATCCTAACTCCCAAACGCTTAAAAACTAATCAAGTCCGAATTCGTCATACACAAATTTCTCGTTTCCCTCTGGATTCGGCTCTCCGGGATCCCGCACCCCGATCCGATGTCAACCTGTGGCAAGCCACTGAGTATGGCCTGCCATGCCAACCGTTTCGTACCCATATATATCCCCCGTCTGTGACGAATTTGGACTAATACTGAATAATTCGATATCAATGTCAAGAAGAACATTTCTTGGCAGAAATAGAGAGGAATTTTGTCTAAACAAAACATGCAGACCATACGTTTTACAAACCTATTGACGAATTGTTTTTAAAGCAATATTCGGTGTCCTATAGACCAAACACACTTTAAAAAACACGAAGAACGTCTACATTTTGCATATTTATGCTAATTATCTCTAGGCAACAGATTTGTTTTGAACCAATATAATAGACCAATTTGGAGATTTGAAAATAAATGCATATCTGTACTTTATTCTTGACTATCTTTGTCCAACAGGTGAACAATCAGATCCAATGGTCTTTCAACGCGGAATGTGAAACGCCTTCCTGTAATAACGTCAACGCATTTGCTGGGCTCCCTCAATGCCAATGCTACAAAACATCCAGGACCGTGTCAGCTCTGATCTTCAATCTACGAGTCTCCCAACAAACAGGATTCCAATACATGCCAGTGCAGTTTAAACAAGTTAATATTTATAACTGTGGTGGTGGAGTATAGAGATTTTTACTTGGGTTTTGCAAAATTCCCCACCTTTTGTCATTTTTTTCAGTGGCAGGTAAATATGTCTATGTTTGTATAAGCCAAAATTACAGTGCAAAGGCTCATACTACATGTAGCACTGATTGAAAGCAGCACTGGGTTGAAAGTCGATATGAAAACCTTTTAGCCCGCCGTCCACAGACCAGGACGGAATAAAGGTTGAAGAAAGACACAAAGAAACCCCGGCCAATTAGTTTAATAAAGCCATCCCTGCTAGCTGAAATGATGAAACCTAATTCTATATATAGCCGAACTTGTAAATTGGACAAAGATAACCGTAATTTGGTATTGACTCTTATGTTTCCGACTTTACTTACACATATTTTACTCTTCTTGAAACAGTGGGGTTAAGGATTACACAGATGTGGTTAATCTTGACTCTCTTAAAGGAGCTTGGTCTGATTTCTCTAAATTAAAATTTCAATGACATATGAAAGATGATCATTCAAGAGGTCTAATTTTCAAATGTCAGCTAAATCGATCAAACCATTCAAACCATTTTGATTTTATGGGCAATTTTGTATTTCAGAGCTGCCTATATGTTACTGTGTAAAATTAATTATGGTTACCATAATTAGACACATTTTCAAGACACATTTTCATATATATCTCCAAAACAAAAACATAACTGAGCCGTGAAATTTCACATGGGTTATGAAAAAAGAGCAATATTTTGGTACCAACATCTCAAAAAAGTTTTTAAAAAGTTGAGGCAATCGGACCATGCTCCTTTAACAAGTATTTAACATTAAAATTACCTTTGACCTTTAGTAGCCTCTCGATTATATCACCCCTTAATCAGGACCCTCTCCAAGGTGTAAGAGATCGACGCTAGGTTAAGGTAGTTAAATACCCAGAATCAATATGTAACCTAAACGTTATATAAGATTTTTTTGAAAAGCTTTTTGAGCTTAGATTCTTTGTACTAGTACACATCAATCGTCAAACAGAGATATAACTTATAATTTTAGGGAGAAAGCTTCCATGGTATGTTAGAAATCTATGAACAAATACTCCATAAGGAACCATACAGTATTCTGTTAAGTGATGTATATATTTTGATTATTATAATATGTATCTCTATATAGCCCAGTTAATGGCAGTTCAGGGCCCATAATAATATGGGAGGAACGTTATCCACATCTGGTTTATACTAGTATGATAAAGATGTTTAACCATTATTTATATAATCATAAGTGATCTTTATTTATTAAAATATGCATATATGAATTACTGTTATAATTAACTTCATATTGTGGAATATACTAGTAGCTTTTTTATTTATGTTTTATGTCAAATAAAATCAGCAGATAAAGCTTGAAATGAGATTTTCTCGTCTCATATGGACAATAATATTTATTGTGTATGGTTCTGTAGAATGCTGCATTAATAGATCTCTTCAAACTTCAGGAATATCTGCAACGTAAGATAATTTAGTCAACTAAAATTGATATGAGAGAGAATAATCAAGACGTGGAAGAACGTTTTGAAGTAAAAATAAAACAATCGAAGAAAGCAAAGCAGAATACGCCATAGTAAAGAGACTTCACCACTTAAAGATACCTTACCTTACCTTACCTATCCTCTTCGGGCCTGCTGGCCCTTAAGGCTGTAAGGCACTTCATCCAGCGTCCCCTGTCTCTGGCTGCATTTTTGGCTTCGTTCCATGATTTCCATCCTTGATCATTTCTTTCTTTTTCCACTTTGCATCGCCATGTTGTCTTTGGTCGTCCCACTCTCCTTTTGCCCTCAGGTGCCCAGGAAAGTGCAGTCAAACAGTGGCTATTGTACTCCATACTTAGCACATGGCCGATCCATTTCCACCTCCTTACTTTTACCACCTCGCCTATCAGATATAGGTTTGTTTTTGTAAGTATGTCATGATTAGAAATGACATAAGGCCATCTTATCCTTAAAATTCTTCTCAAACACTTCAATTGGAAAGTGTCCAACCTTTTGTTGTCTCCAAACATGTCTCTCTAACATGTCTAAGAAGAATTAAAACAGATAATGGACTTTAGAGAATCTAATCAAATTAAATTTTATTAGCAGATTTGACGGGGGGGGGGGGGCTGTTCGCGCGCTACGCTACGCGCGCATTAAAAAACATTACATTATTTCTCTCAGACAATGTTTGCTCCATATGGCATTAATACAATAGAAGACAACAATATGGATAGCTGGGATAGTATCCCTAATTTAGGGTTTTTCCTAGAAAAAATTGCAAAGAGGCTGATTTCATCTGATTATGGAAGGTATAGGTGTAAATATTTACCCCCCAAAAAAGTAAGGAAGTGTTGAATCATTACAAAAGGAGGTTATTGGCCCTAAGCTACGCGTAACATTGTCGTGTTTGATATCAAATTAGGGAAATTTTAATTTAGAACACTGGGTGTGTTGTTTAGTTTGTTGCTCTATCACCGTGCAAAATGTTACACCTGATTTAAGACGTTATAACCTAAAAATTTCGATGTTTCTTTAAAAATAGGTCAAAAGTCAAAATATTGCTATTATTATCCCTAAACTATGGTTTATCTTGGTAAAGAACATGGTAAAGAAGCTGATTTCAGGTTATTATGTCTTCAATCAGGTACACCATTTTGTAAGGTGATAGAGTAACAAATTGAACATCACTATCATTGGTTTCATTATATTTCTATTAATTTGATATCAAACATGACACACGTCACAGACCTTAGAAACAACTGATATCGAGAAAAAATTCCGGTGCCCATCGATAAATGTACTCATTTGTACTATAAGGAATCACCACGTGTGACGACAGTCTCTTGAAAGCACCCACGGCTATACAAATGTTTGCATTTTGACGTCACGATATCGATTCAAGAAGTTAACATTTTCAATGCTGAAAAGGTTTTTGCAGATGAATATCGTAACTGCATAGTCGTTCTAGGTAAGTGTTTTTGAATTATTTAATCATTAGTACAATCTTATGACCAAGCCGAGATATTATATATATCAAGGATTAATTTGATACCAAATACATCAAAATCAATTGAGTTGGATTCTTCACAATGACGAAATTAGGAATTGCATTACATGTTCAACATGATAGCAACATAGAATGAAGTCCTCATTAATAATTTCTTTCGCCAGTTTCGCATAACATACTGCATAGCGCGAAAGGTAATTACTAAGCACAATACCGATCCAAAGCCCTCATGCATCGCGCAGGCGTAACTGCCAGAATTAAACAGACCGATGCGAAGTATTGTTTTGGCCAAACTTACATTGAACTATAAGTAACGTTAAATTCGCTGAAGCTCACAGCGAGAAGTGTGGCCGAGTGATCTAAAGCGCCTTGCATGACAAATTTGTATCAGACCAATGTCATATCCAGCGTCATATCATTTTCTGCGGCCGAGTTAGAGTCCGCGGGCGACCTTCTTTTTTTTTTCTTCACTTCTTTTCATTTTAAACGTTCAATAGATTTATTTAAGAGTAAAGACACCAAAATAATCGGGTTACTGAATTTTTTTACAACTTTACCGTTCAGCAATTCAGGTATTCATAGCCTCAACACAGGCTTTCCGATGGTCAGTCTTGCATAAACATGCTGTCTAATTGAAAGTAAAGTATTCAATGTTTCAAGTCTTTATGCGAAGTAAGTGTAGCGGAAAGAGATATTGATCTGCTAGTGATTCATTACCAATAAACTTATCTGAATTTTGTCCCACTGCTAAAGGCTCTGTCACACATCACGAAACGTACGAATAACGAACTAATAACGTACACTGTTTGGTCATTGTATTACATGTATATCGATTACCAAACAGTGTACGTTATTCGTACGGTACGGTGATGTGTGACAGAGCCTTAAGCCTTGTGACGTCAAGCATAATTTAGAGCCAATAACCTCTGTATCTAATGACCCCCCCCCCCCCATAAAAGTCAGGTTCCCAAACCCCAATCCACCCATAATTTTAATTAAATTTTTACACCTATTAAATCCACAATCAGTTGAAAGAAGCTTCTTGGCCTTTTTTTTTCAAATGAACACGAATAAAGGGAAAATAATAGCAAAATTCCGAATTTTGACCTATGTTTAACGAAAAATCACGTTTTGAAGGTCATAATGTCTCAAATAAGTTATAATTTTTTCAAAGGTGATAGAGTAACAAAATAAACAAATCATCCAGTGTTTTAAATTAATACGTCAAATACCGTACTTTAGACATAACTTAGGGCAAATGACCCCCTATTTTTAATGATCCTTGAAAAAAGGTTTCCCAGCCCCAACCCTTCCTTACTTTTTCCTGTAAATATTTACACCTATACCTACCATAATCTGTTGAAATTAGCCTCTCTGCTTTTTCAGTAGGGCTATTTTAGGGATAATAACTTAGTTAAACAAAAAAAAAAGGTTGCAACCATTGACAATTGGGAACATAATAAATGAACACAACATAAAGACCGATCAAAATGCTGGTGGCACACGAGGCAAAAATATGGTCAAACTAAAGAGTCTTTTATATGATCATAAGTCATGAATAGAGACTATCCGTGTTTTGAATTAGCGGCCATCTTTGCAGGAATGCTATATAATGTTCAGCTCATTCATATATATGTTGGTTTATTCACAAAATACAAAATCGTGGCCCATAGGCCAAATTGAATTGTACTTACAAAGAGTAAAAAACAGATAAATATATTAAACAAGTTCAGATTACAGCTAACTACAAAATAAAACAACCAAATA
>JXSR01S024661.1:15285-26865 GCA_000969725.1 Ophiothrix spiculata
GTATAGTCAGACAGTAACGTTTATCAAAATATCATCTAATGTTATGACATGGGCATTTCTGAAATATGATTTTGATTAAAAAGGATGGCGCATATGTTTTTCATCAACAAACGAAAAGAGTCACTATAAGTGTAGACGATTTTTTTCCGTGGTAGAAAGTGATAACGTTAATATACTTTCATTAAAATCAAATATTATTTTGGATATTATGATAAAGTCATTGTCCAGGGAACAAATGGAGTTTGTCACTTTATTGAGATGTTTTGATATTTTGAATTCTTCAGGACCAACCATTTAATAAAAGAAAGAGTCGTTGACACACCTGTACCCGCAGGCAGATACTTATCAGTTATCAATTCCCTAGCTACCTGTACAGAACCCATGTTTTGAAAATATCAAAGAACATAATTTGCAACAGATCTCTTCTTATTCAGCGTTTCTAAGAAGACTTTTGTGATTAACCGTTACCTATTGTGGCCCCTGTTAAGAAAAGTTTAAGCCGTAAATATCTTATAGCCCCAAAAAATGTTAAAATTGTTAAGTGAAAGGAAAACAGGGGCAAGATTAACATTATTATTCAAAATCGATTCATACCAATAATACTATTATTAAGCAAATTTCTAGACGGACTAGATTTTTTATTACATACTATCTACACCTACTTTTTGTTCAGCTTGTTGTGTTTTTCACCTTTTACCCATAACGCTGATTAGACAGGCACCATTTCACGCCTTTAGCACAATGTGAACACGAATTACGACTCAATGAGGTAAAACATATCCAACTTTACGAATCAAATCAAGTCTGTGCAATTGTCAAAAGACTCGTGCTTTATGTTTGACAGACGATATCCATACATTATTATACAGTCGAGGGCTTGTCTTTATCGCTGGGAAAAGGAGGATGAAGATCGCTGCTGGCTAAAACGTCCATTAGCGAGGTAAAACTGGTGTATCGTTATTTTGACAGCGTATGTGACACCTATTTCTGTCATAGCTTCATGGCATTTTTACACTTTACTTTAAGTTTACTTTAGCCAGCGTTTGTATATAAAAACTGAACTCATCGTCATTATCTAAACTACGGGGAGTGAACAAACTGTGTTATATTAACATCACCTAATTTGTATTTTTTTATAGAATTTGAGAATGTGATACACCGTTGAACAGCACCATAGTTTCTTCTAATCATTACGATTAAGTTGTAGTCTTGTTATTGAGCTTTTTTGAGTGTTATAATACGGTAGCTACGGAAACTTATTCTGTTCAAGCACAATGCAAATTTACATTGGAGATGTTTTGACCTACATAAAATTCATTCCTCCTGGACTATTTTAACTTTAGCATTTTATGAAAAAAATTAGTGAATACACTTGGGTTTAGAAAAAGTCCATACATGATTGGATAATGCCATGTGAAATTTGCAATTTCTTTTTGGAAATACAATCAATACACTATAAAATACAAATTTGACTCTTATGACAGTAAACCTACAAACAATACAGGAGCATACAGTCATGTTCTTGGCATACTGCGTATTTTTCAACTTTACCAAGGAAATACAACTGACATTTTTAATATCGTAATTGATAGATTAGCTTGGATAATGAGTTCATGAATTCATATAGCATCAAATCCAATTGATGCATATACTATAATAGCACCCTTCGTATATAAGAGCATAAGCAAACCTCTATCATTTCGTTTTCATCTAGGTTAATAACATATGTTGAACACCAAAGCAAGGTTGTTAATGGGCTATTCCAGAAATTAATTGTACACCCCCTAAAGAAGCCATGGGATTCCCAAATATTTTGCATGAATTTGTCAGTGGGAAATCCCAAAATAAATCTACGTTCTCCCTCCATGATGGTAAAGAAGGCATTGGAATTCCGAAATATTTTCGCCAATTTAGTGCATATTCCCAAAATATTCACAATTTTTTGATCAAATGGGTAAAGAAGGCACAGGAATTCCCAATTTTCTGTCTTAAGATGGAACATACCCCTAAAGAAGGCATGAAAATATCAAACCTGGAACTCCCAATTTTTCCAGAAAAAATATGGATGCATTCTTTAGGGGGTGTACAGTTAATTTCTGGAGAAGCCCAATGTTTTCAGCGGATTTACAATCAGATCAAATCACAGATCCATAAAAACTCTTTGAAGCTAAGATACTTATACATCATGAAAAAAGTTAAAGGTTCCTTAGTGATCATTGCCGATATGCGTGTAGATGTATTTTAAAACTCATGTTAAGATAGAAACTTAATGACATTCATGCTTTGTATGTTTATAAAGCATGCAAGAAGAATGCGATCGAATACCTGAATCATAAACTTTGGTGACTAGACTTTAAATTGATACAAACAGTATTTTGGCTTACTGATTCTAAAAAAACTAAATCAAATTTATACTCCTCGCGAGTTTGGTCAATATAATGACCGTCCATCCAAAAACTGTCGTAAATGCAGCCCATTGTCATTTGCACTTTCTTAAATATTTGCAAAGACCATGCGATTTAATTAACCCTCGTCTTCCTGAGCTTTTTTTGTAACACGTCTTCCTGAGGGGTGGGGGTGGCCACCCCTGTGATTTTGAAATTGGGACCCCTAAAGTTATATTGTTTGATGCTATAGTATAGGGTAGGGTCTCTTGTTTTCAATTATACCAAGATCATGAAAATCGGTCAAGGCATTACGTAATTAAAAAATCGACTTTTGGCAAAAATTGCCACTTTTTCAAATAATCGCTATAAAAGTTCTAAATGTCCGATTTTCGTCGGTTTTTTTCTAATAAAGGAATCAACAATGCTAAAATGTTTTGTAAGTTTCAAGTCCATAGCAAGCTGATATTTTTCAAAATGATGATTTAAATTTTTTCGAGATGGCAACCCCCTTACCCACCGACTTTAACGGCCTACTATAACCCCACCTTAGGTGGTACCCCGATTTTTTTCCGTCAAAATGACTGCAAAAGATGTAAAAACAATTACCTAAATGCTCAGGTTCGCTTTGTTTTGCGTGTTGGTGCAATGGGCGATTATCCGTTAGGGGGATGGTTACCACCCCCCTCAGGAAGACACATTGATGAACTTTACTCGATTTCCAGAAGTTGTCCGTCAAAGATTGTTGGGAGTAAAATGTATAAATAACTGAGATAAACGCTTTCAAAGTTCAGTAAGCCTTCTATTTTCTATTGATTTTCCTCAAAATATACAGATATATTTCATATTTCCGATCATTTTCTTGAAATGAAACTTTGTTGCTTTTTTGAAATAAGCACAAGGATAATGAATCTGTCAAAAATCAATTTCGGCAAAATTCGTTACAAAAATAACGTACACGGTATAGAAATGAAATAGTGAAATGGTTCCCCCGTTCAAATGGGTTTTCGATCAGGCTTGGTCATATAGTTTCTTCATGTTTTTGAAAAGAATAGCGTTTAAGATAACGAGAACTCTGTACATGACGAAACGTTATACATTTAAGAACAAAAACAAAAAGACTATCGGTTGGATTCTAAGCGCACAACTGACCAGCGATCAACATGCAACACTTAGATGGCAGCACAAAGCCATATATTCGATAGTTCCGCACTACTTGTAAGTCTCATTGCATACTGTCTATGAATGTCAATTAGCTTATCGGGTGTGTCACCTATTATCCGTTACTCTTATCAGTCAGTAACCTTTTCTCACCTGTAGCAAAACTGTGAGCAAAGACATAACACTAGTTCTTATCAGAGTGCAGATTATCTCCTTTGAGCATCAAACTCAACCCTTACAAATGTCGGGGAGGGGGTTGGTCTTCAAAAAAATTGTACAATGACGTGCCTACCACACTTTGACAAAATGACCACCTCTATACCTATTTTTGACTCAAAAACCTACCCATCGGTGTTCTTCTTTAAAATACACATTTAAAAAAAAAACTTTGGGTGCATTTATCTACGACAAAAACCACACCATCGCTATACCAAAACTGTGAAAAAACTACCCCAAAACGGGCACATGTACGTATACCTTGTCAATGCAAGTGTACCCACGGATCATCACCTTTTGCAGATGATATCAAGACAAAACGAGAGAGATAAAGATTATCCTTCTCCTTGAATAAAAAGACTACGAGAAAGTGCACCCTTTAGATTAGTTAAAGCAAGTATTATTATGAAAAAGCAGGCGGAACATGGGTCGGTATATATGAATTTGTTAAATATGAAGTTATGCTGATGTATAAAAATTCAAACAGCAGCAGTTTAAGGTAACGTCTGAAAATGTCACATTGTGAAGAGTTTGATAAGTGAAAAATATTTTAACCATTAATCCTTTTTTCAATTTTAGAAGGTTTTCAGCAGCCTTATAGGGCGTTTTATGTTTGACTTACATATACAAGAATATTTGCGATCGTAGGGTCAAAATTGTAAAAATATTACAACATACCCCAGCTGTATCTAAATGAAAGTCAATGTTTTATTTCATTTGCTATAGTGTTTATCATCACGTTTAGCTCCCTGTTAAATAGTAAATTGTACCATTTGGCAGCTTAAATTTTGTAATCTTAATGCCCAAACACACTTATAAATCAAATTTAACAATCAAATTAAAATTCAATTCGTATACAATACGAGTAATGAAAATGAAAAGTTCCATTTGATTTATGTATGATGTTGTCGCATAAGCATATATGTAGCTGAAATTAACAAAGTGAATATCATGTATTGCAGTGTATTGATTTCACCTTTTTTGTTATCGTTTCACAGTCATATATGAATATTTGGAAATTCAATGCTGCAATTTAAATATTTTTATTGAATTTTCCATCTCGAAATCTTTAAATATCTTATCAATTAGCCAACTAGGGCTTGTTTATACCTTAAACCACTTGTATCGATACCAGCACAATTTATAAAATCGATAATTCCTAACAACTCGTAAATCTTACAGTTTACTGTTTTAGAATGACAATTAGACTATCGGGATACCATATTTTATCCATTACTGTCATATCAGTCAGTAACCTTTTCCCGCCTGTAGTACAGATGCGAGTAAAGATATGACACATCAAGAAATCTTTGACTTATATATACATGTACATGTACAAGGTGATTCGCGAACTAAAGGTCAAAATGTTCCCAGATGCATCTATGTTATATCGATAGCATGTGTTTTATTTTCAATAATTTTGATTCCAAAACAAGCGTTTTATCAAAATTAAAAAGTTTTTTGACCTTTTTATGCTAAACGTAACTATGATTTCAAATTTGACAAGCACTATCACACATAATGTTAAGTATTGATTTTATTGCTTGTTTGTATGCTGTTTGTATTTTGAACTGTTGATTATATTATTTTTAGAAATTCTTGGAATAGTTTGATTTGAACAAAGTACAATTGACAAAAAAAAAACCAACTGTATACCTCAATACAAATAGGCAGTGAATTAAAGAATATTAATATTTCAATATTTACAAACATTTACAAAATAAAGCGGTTTGTTACTACGACTACTCGTCTCCAAACCCAGCATACAAAACTTCCACAAATAAAGCGACTTGCATCTTCGACCACTTGTCTCGAAACCAACACAAGCAATAAACGCGACAGCTCCATTATTTGTAAATCTCACTGCTTACTGCTTAAGAATTACAATTAGCCTATCGGGTACATCACCTCTTATCCATTACTCTCTTATCAGTCAGTAACCTTTTCACGCCTGTTGCACAGATGTAAGCAAAAATATGATGCTTGTTATTATCAAGAAATCACACTGTACGAAATCTTCTTAAACCATCCAACCCAACCCTGACAAATGTCACCTCTTTACACTCTAAAAAATTTGAGTTAAAAAGGGAACTTGGTTGGCAGGTTGGGTAAAATTTGACACAATGTTGGGTAAAACGTGCACCATTTACCCAAGATTGTGTACAAAATAAACCAATATTGTGCAAACTTTAACCCAGCCTGCCAACCATGTTCCCCTTTTAACCAAACTTTTTTTAGAGTGTACGTAGATGATATCAATACAGTATGGTATATGCGATGAATATCCATTTCCTTGAAAAACGTGCTTAAGAGTGCTTCTATTGGTTTAGTTACAGTATTATGATGGAGCACGAGGAGCATGGTTTAATAAAAGTAATATTCATACACTCTGCGTTAAGTACTCTTTGGAATTGTAAATCTAATTGGGCAGTTGGTAACTTATACGCATTCATCAATCTCGTCTAGTTGCACGCTGCGTATCGCGTAGTGCGTTGTTTGTACAATTCCATGTACGCGTACGAATAACATGCTCGCGCTTGTATGGCAAGTTTGATTTTAAAAGAAAGGTAAAACGTAATTACAATGATAAACATTGGACGATGGATGGTTGAATTTCTACGTTTTATTGAAATAGCAAACACATTTTTAAATAATTATGCAGTTTATTTTCTTTGCAATTTTATTCTAATCATTGTCGTGCATGAATTAGATTAATAACTGTTCTTTACTTGGCGCAGGTGAAATTGTACAAAAATAATGCACCTTGTGCTGAAGTCGAAGTTTTCCAATTCACTCGGCTGCGCCTCGTGAGTGCGAACAACTCCAACTTCCGCACCCGGTGCATTATTGTAGTACAATTTCACTCGCGCCAAATAATACGCAGCTATTAATCTATAATGATTTTCTTTCTATGTGTAGTCATGATCTAAGTAATAAACATTGAAATACCAGCAATCTAACATAACGTTGAATTTCCACAAATGTCACGAGTTTGATTAGTAACAAATATTGCAACTTTTAATCTATTTTAATTTTAGCAGGTTTTTCATTATCCAAAGAGATCTTTCTTTTATTGTCATATACATGATGATTCGCGTTTTAAAGGTTAAAATGGTAAAAAAGGGTTCCCAAATGCGTCTATGTCATAAATGATATATCGACAGCATAGTTTTGTAAATAAATTGCAAGACTTAAGGCTGGGATAGACCTTCAAATGGCATACATCGGTTTTGTACTCTAACTCTCAAAATAATTACACAAACTATATAAAAGTTACATTTTTAGAAGCGGATTTTTACCCTGAACATGTGATGATATCAGATTTTGTTCCAAAATGTCAATGTTGGCAAAAAATACCAAAAAACATATTTTTGCCCCCAAAATTTATGGAAAACTTAACAAAAATTTGCATTTGTGAAATATCAAATTTTTGTGATTTTTGTAGTTTATAAACAAAAGCAAAAAAGTTCAAAACAAATATTTCGTTTCAAGGAAATCAAAATTCTGTATAGAGCTATTTTCTTTGAACTACTTTAAGAAGTTTGCAATAATTTCATCCAGACGTTTTGATATCTGAATTGTTCAACTTAGAAGGTTTTATGTGAAACACATCTCACAACAATAATTAGTACACCTGCACCCGCAGGCTGATACTTATCAGTTCTCAAGTCCCTAGATACCTATTCAGAACCTATGATTTGGAGAGTTTACCTATATTCAACAGGTACCTAAATCGTTGTTCATATTTAGCGACCTAAGCAGACTTTATGATTACCTATGATTTCCTTAGCGGGGTCCTTTTCAAAACAATTTATGTGTTAGTGGTTTTTTTCTCTCTCTCTCTCTTATTAATACTAACAGATATTTCTTCAGAAGGCCAGTACACTCAAGATTATTTATAATACCAGTTATTGAGCATTTTAGTTTCTTGCGAATCCATGCCATTTTTCATATGGTAGGTCTACATGAAAAGAAACATTTTATTCCAAAAAGAACAAAAATTTGACAATAGGGTAGGCAGCACTTATGTCCTTTTAATTTTAAAAGCGTGTTCCTATACTGAAACTATTTAAAGGTATTCTGGAAAGGAAGTCATCGGAATGCAAAAACCTCTCTCAGCAGGTAACTTTGAATTTAAAATATACCTCAAACTAATAGAAGACTAAATATGAAAACAATAAATGTTGTAACGTATACACACAGACAAAGATACATTCTAGTTCAATGTTATAGTTACTCTTAAATCCCTTGGAGTAGAATATGTCAAACGTTAAAATATTTGTCGGCATGCTTAAAAGCTAGCCAAAATTAAGATAAAGAATGTTGCGGTATCCTTTTACTTATAAAACATTAATATGTAAGTCTATTGTGAATTTCAATTTTCATAATTTAGACCATTAATGCAAATGGAAACCAATTTTTATTTACTAATCCAGACATTATGATTCAGAAAAGAACACTTTTTCTTTATGGACAGTCTCTCTTTAGGCCACTATCGTCCTTAGATTTTGTTAAAGAAGAGGCGTGCTTTTACTGTATATTAATACATTATTGTAATCAATACATGTATATACAAGTTAAAGGCCTTTGTTCAATTCAGATGTAAAGACATATTTCCTACTCGTATTTACGCTATCTTTCAGTAAAATAGCTAGCTGGTAAAAGCAATAAGTAAATTATTGTTATATGCATATGGTGGTAAATTATTATGTTGTGGATGGAAAAAGATATCAGCTAATGATGCTTGAACAAAAAATATTTTAACTTCTTTGCAAGATAAATAAAGTAGAATACTTTGTAACTAGCTTCAGAAGTTTGCCATTTAACCTAGACATTTTGATATCTTGAATTTTCAACTTAGAATGTTGAAATGAAAGGTATCTCACAAGATTACACTTAGTACACCTGTATCCGCAGGCAGATACTTATCGGTTATCAATTCCTTACGTACCTATTCAGAACCTCAGATTGAGATTTGTATAGCTTACACATGTTTTCAACAGGTACCAAAATCGGTTACCTATTGAGCATTCTCAAAGCATTGTGATTATAATACTTTTCCTCACGGAGGCCCTATTTAAATTGAATATTTGGTTACAGTAATATTTCGCACATTTGTAGGAGATTCAGATCATATTATCTAGCTATGATTCTTCAGCTAATTAAGTTATATGTTACCCAAACGATACTATAATCGAAAACAGAAAGTTACACTTTTTGATTTTACAATAGGCGTGGTATATGGATGGAATTTCTAAGTTCGTCAATTAATTTGAGTAAAACACGTGTTTCGGCATCCGTATTATCGAAAATACAAAACTAAGCTGCAAATTGTATTCATTACTACTCAACAGGGAATTGAGCGTAATGATAAAGCATATATAATTTATGACAAAGACGCATCTGCGAATACTTCTTACATTTTTCCAATCATTTTGTATATATAAGTCAAATATAGGAAAATCTCCCGGGATGCTGAAAAGACCTGCTAAAATATATAGCTGCAATATTTGTTACTTATTAAACTGATCACGACTTGACATATGTTGAAGATATAACGTTATGTTATATACTGATATTGTAAATATTGATGCTCTAAATTTAAATAAATTCATATTTATCAAGCCATGCTCAAAGTCCTGTATCATAATAAAGGTACCTACTATAACCAGAAAAAGGAAAAGGATATTCCTTACATGCGTCATGCTATTTTGATATCATCTGGGTAGAGTGCTCACATTTGTAAAGGTTGGATGCGATGCTTAGGGGACGATTTTTATTCATTGTGATTTTAATAAAACGAAACATTTATTCCAAAAAGAACCACAATTTTGACAATTACTCAATACTGTATTTCACGGAGGCCCTATTTAAATTGAATATTTGGTTAGAGTAATACTTCGTACATTTATTGGAGATTCAGATCAAATATTACACTTAAAACCTTGTTTTTATCTAGCCATGATTCTTCAACTAATTAAGTGTATGACTATTCTTTTTTACCCATTATTACATGAACTTTACGAGAAGTTTGATTACAACTTGACTACATGTTTTCCAATAGTTGAAATAGCAAAAACAATAAGAGTAATACCAAAGATATATTTATGGCAGCCTTGGGTCTTCACTTAAACGCCACTTATTGCTACAGAGTCTTGAAAGATTAAAACAGTCAGTTACCCAAACGATAATATAATCGAACACAGAAAGTTACACTTTTTGATTACACATTAGGCGTGGTATATGGATAGAATTTCTAGGTTCGTCAAATAATTTAAGTAAATCACGTGTTTCGGCATCAGAACTAAGCTGCAAATTGTATTCATTACTACTCAACAGGGAACTGAGCGTAATGATAAAGCAAATATCATTTATGACATAGACGCATCTGCGAATAATTCGTACAATTTAGATCTTGAGGCTACAGTCCCTAAATCGTCTCGCTTGGCTGAACGTAATTTTTACTGCAAGTTTTTACCTACTTACAAATATCAGAATATCAATTAACTGTTTCATTTAAGTAAAACGCGTGTTTTGGCGCCAAACTTATTGAAAATACAAGCATATAAGTAGCTGAACTATTCGTTACAATTCATCAAGGAATTAATCGTGATGGTAGCCTCTAAGTTCTAACGATTACAATAAGACTGAATATTAAAAAAATATGGTATAAATACGACATGGAGGCATCTGGGAATACTTTTTACTATTATGACCTTTAGATCGTGAATCACCTTGTATATTTTAGTCAAATAAAGAACATTTTCTCGGGATTCTTCAAAACTTAAAATAGTTTATAGTTTAAAAATATGTTACTTATTTAACTGATCGTGACTTGCCAATTGCGGATGATATACCGTTATGTTAGATTACTGATATTTTATTGTTAATATCTGAAAGTATGATTGTAAATTAGAATAAATTCAATTCATCAAACCATGCTCCATATGCGTCATCATAATAAGAGTACTTACTATTACTAAACTAATGGAAGATCTTTCCTGAAGTGGTTTTGTCCTGCTTTACGAGGAAAAGGATACTCATATTATCTGCGTAAAGTGATGACATTTTTAAGGGTTGGGTTGGATGCTTAAAGAAGATTTCGTACATGGTGATTTATTGATAACAACAAGTGTCATCTGTACTACACATGTACAGGCGGGAAAAGGTTACTGACTGATAACAAAGTGATGGATAAAAGGTGATGTACCCGATAGGCTAATTGACATTCTATAAGCAGTAAGCAGTGAGATTAACGAGTAATATGGAATTACCGAGTTAATGAATTGTGCTGTTATAAAAACAAGTAATTTTAGGTGTAAGCCGTAGTTTGGTTATTGATCATTCCTTAAAAATGTGAATTCCAGTATTGTGATCGTCCTGAAAAGTCGGAGGCGGACGGAGCAAAAGTTCCCCAAGTTCTACTTTACGTAGTGTAGCAAGCAAGCCGTAAATTCAGCCTCTTTACATTTTCACTTTTTAAAAATATTTGCAAAGACCATGTCATAAGGATTAAAATGACACCTCAATGAACTTTACTCGATTTCCAGAAGTCAAGTTATGGTCCGTCAAAAGTTGTCATGGAGTTACATGTACCACGCGAGTCATAAAAACTGCAATAATTAGAAGGAAGACATATTGTAAGAACAAAAGTAATTTCGAACAAATAATATTAATTTCTAAATAGGTCATGAATTAAGCTTTCAAACAGAGAAAGAATGGTGTAAAGGCGTTGCAAAGATATCCTTATTTGAAAATATGGTATGAAAACAGTTCTGTCCAAATGAGCAATTGAGCATGCCTCGTCAAAAGAACCAAC
>JXSR01S024661.1:37171-52046 GCA_000969725.1 Ophiothrix spiculata
ACGTAGAGAACGTGGCCTCTCGAAAAAACGTACGAACAAAAAAACGCACGACGGGTTGTGACCAGCGCTTTAGGTAAATCAGGTGAGGTCAGTGATGGCAGACGTCATGTTTGCCAATTTTAGATTCTGTCTATGCCTCATTATACTATGAGGTAATTACTTCACCATTATTACTATTTTGAAAATGATAAAATACCCTTAATGTAATTTTATCCTACTTTGTAACATGATTTTCAATTGCTTTTAGATGTCAATTTAGGTAAAATCACTTTGACAAGAATAGGATATTCACCTAATTTAGGTGAAGTATGGTATTCCGGGGGAACTCAACTAAATGTTGTATTTAAGAGCAGCAAGTCCTAACCTTTAGTGGCGTAGCATGTAACAAATCCTACCCCTAAATAGCCTAACACACTAAAATAGACCCCTAAATGTCGCAACTCACTAAAAAAAGTCTTATTAATTACGTAACACACTTGAAAGATCCCCACACTCATACCCTTGTTGACGCAACATGCAACAATGTGTCGTTAATGCGGAAACGCTGTGACAGAGCATGCAAAATAAAATCAGACGATGAACGCAGGGAAAAAAGTGACCCTAAATGTTGCAGATGTCTTAAAACGGTTATCCCAAGCGTCTAGAGGCTCTGAATAGGGCCTCTAAGAAGATACCCCTTTCTCTAAAGCCTTAGTCATCGACATCGCGTCAGAATCTGCACGCAAACCAAGTAGTTACTTCAGCGGACCGGGCATGGCGTGTTTGATCGTACCTTTTGAAGGGTGCTTAAAGGGTCACTGATTTAGGATTATGCTAATGTTGTAACATTTATGCATCATACCGTTTAGGGTAGTTATACGCTGACAACAAGAGACGTAAGGTGAATTAAGGCAAAAAGGATTAAATACATGCACTATTATCTGTCTAACCTTTAATTTATTCATATCTATCAATCTTAGGTGTAAATTTTTAGATATTACCTGTTAATGATGAATAGGTTTTCAAAGAACGCAATGAATGGTGTTTATATTGATACACATTTATATAGAAAAGAATCTAATCAGATTCAGTAGTGTACATTTTACTATTAAACTGGGTCAACTAGAAGGAATATATGTAATTTTTTTATTGACGCAACATGCTACAACTGACCCCTAATGTGGAAACGCTGTGACAGAGCATGTAAAATAAAACTGATGATGAACGTATGGCGAAAAAGTGACCCAAAACGTCATTATCCATATTTGTTATCCGGATTCTATATATGTAATGTCAGGCTACTGTCATTCATACAAAGAATAAATTGAATAATGAAGTAAATTTAAAAGAAACCAACAAATCGGATATATGTTAACTCCTGTATTACCTGAACGTTGTATCTTACTGTATACTACAGATGAAGTAGAATAGATGTGACGTTGTTTTGATTTAATCCAAGCTTTTACATTTTATATTATAAAGTGAAAAAAACAACAACGATCTGTTTCAAAAATACCATTCATAAAATAGGTCAAGAGTTTACCTGGATACGATTTCAATGGTATCGCTATCTTTTCAAACATTGAACAATGTACCATTCATGCTCTACATTTGATATAAACCTATTTCTGTCTGTAAATTGATACCATCAATACATATGAATCCGCAAACGAAGCTTCTAACAAGCTCATAAGAGTACCATCTAATACAATTAAGTATTCCCGTGCCTGTCGTAGATAAAGAATAGAAGAACAAACTGGCGACAACAGGTTCTACACATATTTACACCCTTAGGTGACGGTATTACTATCACTGAAGGCTGACATAAAATCACTTTTTGTCTGCTTTTGAGATCTTTTTTCTCCCCGGGGACATCACTGCGTTCGTAACTTCAGGAAACTGTGTATCATGAAGAGTAACTCTTCAATTAAGCACAGTAACACTTATAGCTACGTTTTAGACTACGATACTTGATGGAAACTCTTGAGGATATATTGACGATAGTGGTCGTGCAAGTTTGAAAAAGACATGACGTTAAATTGCTACTTGTCGTGTCAGAACAAAATTGTAGGCAAATCAAAATATAGTCAAGTTTTATTTCAAGTGGTAATTGTTGAAAAGGATGCAGTTAATAACCACTTTTGAATCTCAATTATATTTCCCTAATGGGTACTTATTGTCTTCACAGTTGTTTGTGTAAAGTATCGTCTAAGCACTTAAAAAGAACCTAAAGCAATGTTTGATACAAACATGAGTTTATGATAATAACTCTGTCTTCAATCATCATGTGCTTGGGAAATGTTGTAGTTGAATTTAAATGTAATATAATTGAATTATTGTTTTTAATTTTGATATAAAATTCTTCAGTTAAATGATCTTGAAAGGGTTGCAATTTCGACATAAGATCAAATTTTTCAAAAGCATTGCTTTGGTATGTCAATTTCGGTAATTGCATTTTAACGTTATATTAGTAATCAAATATATTTTTGAATGTCAATATCTAATATTGAAATTGCTTTAAGATGTTTAAAATTTGAAGATCGAAAATGATCTTTAGGGCTGATAAATTCACGAATAACGAATTCTCTAAGTAGATCTAAAGATAATTATGAGAACAAATAAGCAAAATACTGAAATGGGCATTAGACAAATTTATACAACACTATCCCCAAATTTTGTTGTCAAATACGTCGGTTGCTTGCATTATTGAAACCCGTACATTTAATCATAATTCTTTAATTTTCAAATATCGTTAGCGAAAAGGAAGGATACTTTCTTTTAGCGTTAAAACTTCAAAATTGACTTTATCCACACATTCAATGCAAATTATAGTTTCTTGGATTTATTTCGACTCCGAGATCTCCCCATTTGAGCTTTGTATTGCCTGTTTTTAATATTATGACTATGTATTATGTCAAATGAGCATGAAAGGCATGACAAGTAATTCAAAGAAGAAGTTGTAGTCTTTGAATTAAAAAAAATTCTCACGGTAAGATCTAACACCAACATATATTGTTGCACTACATATTCAAATCATCAAACACAATGACGCCATCAAGTATTTATACACGAGCAGATATTTTGACCGGAAAGTGACCCAGATAGTTTTTCATTATACTTCCCTATCTTCCTATTCACTATGCCTGTAAAGTGAACATTCCCTTAAGATGCGGTATACAACGAATACAATAAAACAATGGAAACTCATGATCACAGTATTTTCAAAAGGAATAATTAAGAGACACTTTCTTATTTAAGTCAAGTTCAAGTAAAGTGCTTTTGAATGGAACATTCATGTAAAAGATATCACTTACAATTGTCTCACAGCGACATTATGTTAAGTACTTAAAGTAGACAGAGCGCTTTTGAATTGTAATCTACTTTGAACCTGGCGTCAGGGAAAAGTTTTGATTCAAGATTAGAAATGGTGTATTTGACAACTTAATAATCTTATAAAGTGTCTTATTTTGATACTATACCTTTTTCAACATTCAATTCCAAACTTCCAATTCTGATATAGACAAGTTCGCTAAAGTAAAAAGTAAGTAAGGAGGTGTTTTTGAAGTAATTTTTTTTATTTTTTTTTTATAGTTTTGTATCTTACAACTTTTCTTCATGCAATGTTGTACCGATGACTAAGGCATTTTTTTTCAAATCCTTTCTTTCTAAAACGCTTTCAATTAAATGTTCTATAAATATTTTAAATGCTCATGTGATGAACGTTTGGCGAGATATTTTTTCTTATTCTAAAGGATGTCCCAGGACAAAGTTAAATAATCGTAATGTTTAACAGTTACTTACTTTACAGCTTACTCATACTTCATCATCAGATTCTGACCAGACTAGTCCATCTAGATGGACCTCACAAGCGAGCGACGTAGGGGCACGCTTCGCGTTCGCTTGCGAGGTCCATCTGGATTGACTAGACCAGACAGCCATTGCAAAACCTGCGAGCAGAACCTGAGTGTTTCGTCTAGTTGATTTCACATGGATTGAGCCATACTTAAATGGAATTAGTCTACCGAAAACAAAACCTCTGAAAAACTAGTGTCACTTGACAAATTAAGTGACAAATTATTATTCTTGCATGACAAATTAATTTTTGTGCATGACAAATTATTTTTTATTCATGACAAACTAATTTTACAGCATGACTAATTTGTCATGAGAAAGTCGTCATACTAGACCGTTTTTCATGACTTATTATAATTCGTCGTTCAATACTAGTATGACGAATTCTACGACAAATTACAGTTTGTCATACTAGACCATTTTCATGACAACTTATTATTTGTCAAGTGATGAAACACAATTTTCAGTGTATCATTGGCATACATAGATTGTAACCAAACTATGCCATATACATATAGGGAAAGCGATAGTCAACAAGATGGAACCGATATCATAAAATTAAAGAAAGGTATAGTTTTTATCTCCGATCCACCTACGATACATTTGCCATTAAGTAATGTATTTCTACACGTGGTTGAAATAACTAATAGATGTCCCTCGAATAAATAACGTATCAAATAGTGCAGGACACTGGCTAATGGAAACATTGATTTAATTGTGTCAAGTAAATCTTGTCCATTCTATTTGACTGGCCATCCCCTAAGTGGTCAGTGATTGAATTAGTTTATGCTCTAACCCTTGGTCAATTCCAATTAGAGCAAAAGTGTACTTGTGTTCTGTTAACACATATTTTGGAAAGGGGTTTTAAATTGACAGAACCTTCATGATATAAACATTCATACATACACTTTAATAAGAAGGAAAGAGATGATCAAAATAGAGAAGAAGAGGTGAACAAAAATCAATTGAAATTTAAAATGTTATAATTTATTAACGAAATGATATTGCCGTAATATATATAAAAACAGGATTAATAATATCAATGTATCTTATATCAAAGAGTTTTGAATTCAGTCTACATAGTTTTAGCATATTAAGATTGCATTTACTGTAGTAAGAATTTATTTTTCCTTATATATTTGGAGAAACCATAAAAATAAATAATTTAACAATGCAATTTTCGTATTTTGCAATATACAGTCGCTTTCTGTAGCTGGCCTATGACCTATTGCAACAACGACGAGCTAATTACACTTAATATTATAGTAAGTTTATAGAAGTAATTTAAGTTGGCAAAAATAAGAAAACATTTGCCTCAAATTAAGTGTCTTTTGTTACTGCATAAACCTTCCATACTTATAAGATCATGGCATTTCTTAAAATGATTATTCAAGTATATGCTACGTTCAATTTTGAATAACGAAACGTTCATATATCAGTTGACAGCTAACTACCCCAATCATCGATTTACAAAATAGGCGACGTTTGATCAGAGTTAAATTTAAAACAAATCTAATTTTTGTAAGTGTTTGACGACGCCGTGTCAAAGTGTACCGATAGCAATAGTGCGGGATTAAAAAACGGTATGATTGGTTAATGGTTTTCTTCAATAGTCTTTACTTTAAATTAACGTGCAACAATTGTCACTTAGTTATATGTGGCCGTCCATCTTAAAATGCAACATTTTGCGCTACATGTGAAAAGTCATGTCAAGGTCATAATTTGAAAAAATAATTTTTTAACAGATTTACAATCCTTGTGCTTACTTCAAACCACTAGCAGAACTTCATTAAGAAAATGATCTGAAATATGAAAACAGTATAATTTGATCAACAAGAGTATAGGGATTACCGATCTTTGAACGCGTTTATCTCAGTTATACATTTTACTCCCTGACAACCTTTCGCGGACCATACTTGACTTCGGGAAATCGAATAAAGTTAATCCTTATAACTTCGTCTTTGGAAATATGTAAAAAAAACTTTGAAAAGTGAAAATGAGGCTGCATTTACAGCTGTTTTGGGATGGATGGTCACATATAGCATAACAACGCATGTCTTAGTTTTAGTGAAATTATTTTAAAGAAACAATTATTCACATAATTATTATAGATGGCATACACATACAATGTCCACTTCGCTACAATGAATTTCATGACAGACTAGCACAATGTAGAATGGTATTTTTATAGGAGAAATTTAAGTTAACAAACATTTTTTACACGCAATGCGTAAACTTTCAGGTTGTTTATCTTTATACGTTCGGGTGATTTTCCCCTAAATTTCCCATGTATTTTGGATCCTGTTGTCGATTTATTTTCTACCGTGCTCGGGAATTCATTTTGTTTCCTGCCATGTTTGGTACTATTTGTTTTTACCTTTAACACCCTTGAAACCTACTAGTGTGTCTTTTTAATGACTCCCATCTTTATTATCACATAAAACGTCTTGGTTTATCATTGACACCCACGGCATTTCTCTAAATGTTTCTTACTTGAATGATCTACGATCCGTCGTTTTTCAATTTTATACTGGGCTTATATCTGATTAACTTAACCGTTCAAACAGTTTCATGTGTGCCATATATCATTTGACAGCTAACTTCCCGTAATTATCGGTTGACAAATTAATCGCCGTTTGATTTAAACAAATCTAATTTTTCTGTAAACGCTAGACGACGCCGTGACAAAGTGTACAGGTATTGCAAAATGAAAGAAGCATTATGAATGGTTTTAGCTTTACATTTTCTTGAACTATTTGAGAATAGACCATTTTGTAGGTTTGAAAAACTCACTACCTGTCAGTTCAGTAATGTCTTTAGATATGTTTCGGTACGTATGTGCCACCACACAGCTTCTCGAAAATAGGACGTTTTATAATTCGTTTTTGGCCATATGGTCTTGTGAGCTCATTTTTTCCGAATCAAGGTCTTTCAAACTGCTTTTCTTTTCCATCAAATTTGATTAAAGCTGAAATATAAAATAAATAAGTTTGGAAACTCGCGTTTTGAACTAATTTCACACTGATTTTCAATAAGATTATAATCGTAGATTTGATTTAACTAAACGATTGTATTTCTATATAATCAAACGACAACTAATTACCGTCTGTTTGAATGTTACCGTTTTTCAAGTCGTTCTCCTTCTTCAACATACCTATCTGTATATTTTGACTGAGTTTCTGCTGCAAATATTTATCTCGACGCATAATGCGACTTTCGATTTCCTGATATTTAGATTGTTGCCATTTCATTAATTAATGTAGAATTAAACTCATAAATATGATTAATCTAATAAGGAATAGAGATAGATGAAGTACTATTAATGCTTTCTTGAGATCATCATACGATAACTATGGTATTCTAAGTGTGTAAACTGCTTTAGAATGTTAGAGTTTATCTTTTTTGTTTTGACGATTAATATATGTATCTATTTATTAGAGTCAACGGCGAGAAAAGACTACGTGTTGTCCCTTGGAATCTTTGGAAAATTTTACATTGCCACATCACCGTCGCAAATCGGTATTTACAAACTTTTAATTGATCACATAAACACGATATGAAAACAAAACATCAAAAATTGCTTTGTCTTACAGCTTTTGTAGGTTTATCTATGATTAATATGTTTATCTATTTGTATTATGCATTGTCATGTGTACATACAGCAAAATGACACACCTCGATCTTTACGTTTACGTTTCCTTAATTATAAGCTACAGAGGCTCTCTTTTAACTGAAATATTTGGTATGGTGTTACAGTGTACTTATCACAACGTAAAATGTACATTTATTGTTGCTTAAATTCGAAACTCCAGCGTGTACACATTAATAGATTTTGGTCGCCATTTGCTACAATCTTTTTTAAAACAAGATATAATTAAATTGGTATCTAAAGAGGTTTGTCCAATCAGGTTTCATCTAACAAATTACATGTACAGTGTTTCACCCTATAATGATACTTATAATAACTTTAATTTCATCAGATTGTGAGCCGAGTTCGTGATTTTTTCTTGTAAGGTTTGTTGTTTTGGTTTCGTATTTTTAAAAGAATGTTTCAATACTAACCTTTATTGAAACTACCAAAATTACAGACCCAGCGGGATACCTAACCACTCAAAGAAGGTAGCTTTGAAGTGAAAATGAGAACAATGCATGCTGCTACAGATAAATAAGGACAAAGATGTGTTTTGAAACAAAATCCCGTCATTCTGACCTTTAAATCGCAATTCCTTTGAGTGAAATGTAGAGCATGAGATGGTCTATCGGCATGCTTAAAAGCCAGACAAAATTAAGATAGATTGAATGTTGGCGTATATAGGTATAACTCATAATTTAGGACATGAATGTACAAGGAAAGGATTAGTATTTATCAACCAGACACAACGTGATTGTTCATAATTTTTGATAGATCACTATTTTGTGCTTAAGTAATGAACGTGTTTTTCATCCTGTTTGATATCCGTTAATTGCATTTTACTGCTTTATAAAGTTTCCGAATGACATTTGCTTTCGTAGGCCGAGAGCTTAATAAGTTAAGAAAATGTATAATACATTTTGAATACGTTATGTTACAAAAAAAAAGAAAAGAAAAGAAAGAAAGGTATTGAGTGATTCTGATGTTGATGTTATCGTCGTAATGCTGTAATGTGTTATGAACAGAGGAAATACATCAATCTGTTCTACTATTAGATGGGTAATTTAACCTCCTTCCAAATATCAAGTCAATTGAAAAAATATTAAATTGTTTATGCTTCAAAACGTGAGCAGAGTCTAAAGAGAAGGTAGTGGTGGTAGCGTCGTCACTTGTACACAAAATTTTGAAAATGATCAAACTTTAAAATGTTGTCACATCAAGTCTTACGGGAATGATAATTTCACACCTTTAAATGAAAGATAAACACATCTATTTATGTTAAGAAATCAATTTTAGGCGATTCATTGAGTCATTTTCAGGTTGTTTTTTTCAAAACAATTTTCTGTGGTATTTTCTTCATTAGCAATGTAATACTTTTTCTGACCTATTCATGGCATGCGATTTACTTCAAATTGACACGACTTAAACTAATAATACATTTGGGAAGATTTTCGCTGTTCCAAGTAGTGTGATCAAAATTGAATACTGAACGCCATTGTATGCAGAAAACAGCATGGAATTTATAACTAGTCACAATTTAAAATAAAGAACATGCTACCTGCAAAGTATATTTGAATCCAAGGTAAAGGTAATGTGACTCATATCTTTGCTAGAGCTTTCATTTAATGCTTTTCTAATTTATTTCTATAAATTAGTTTGCGGAAAGCCTGTCAGAAAGTGCCAGAAAGAGTTTCTATTCAGATCGTAATACACAGTCCATTAGTGTCAGCTTGTATTACACTGAAGGTCAAGAAGGTATTTCTTAGGTCAACTTCTGCAATGGATTATGATTAGAGGGGAATGTGGCCGAGCGGTTAGAGCACGGGTCTCGTAATACAGAGATTGCGGGTTCGAGCCCCGGGCCGGGCGGTTTTCGTCTCCTTGTTTCCTTGAGCAAAAAAACTTTACTCTACTTGCTCCGTGGTCAGACAGTCACGTAAAGCCGTGTGTCCCCTGTACGAATAGACTCCTTCATGAGTATGCATGTTATGCAAGTACTTGTATTATTGATTGATTGATTGATTGATTGATTATATGATATAGATATGGATGATTTGGATTTATCCGAAGACACGTCGTGGAAAGATTATATTGGAACTGGGACTGGGATTGCAGTGATAATTTTGAAAGTGTTTACATATCTAATGTACGTATCTGAATGAATACCTTTGTTGAATTGTCTGAGGTTGCGTGTATTATTTTGGTAAAAAAATTGATTATCATAAACCTTGAGAAAATGAATAAGTACCAACCATTTAATTATTATATCTCGTCTGCATTTTTGCATAATTACCAACAGCATAATAAATAAGTTTAGTAGTTAAAGTAGTTCAACTTGCTAAAATTTGATTTGTAAACAAGTATTAAAATGCAGGTTCTTAGTTTTTCTGATCATTTGATATGAGGGCAAATGTATTTTGCAAGGACCAAAATCTATAATAGTCAGGAGGGTTTAAGAGGTTAGGTTAAAGGAAAAGAAGGTAAAGGTAAAAGGGACTTCCTGTATCTGCACAGATCGGAGTGCCCATCTCTCTTTCGAAGCGATTTGGTCAGACTCTACTTATTTGTTATATTTGCGGTGAGGGGATCGCCACACTCACTTCCACACTAGTCTGTTACCTTCATTGAAGAATGCCGGTACCTATTTGACACCTGGGTGCAGAGGATACATATGAGGGTAAGCATCTTGCTCAAGAACACTACCCACGCCGCCCACCGGATTCGAACCCATGACGGTCAATGCCCGATAATTAATAGTCGGGGACTTATACCGTTAGGCAACGCATGTCCCTCGGGAAAGAAAAGAACAGAGATACATAGGCGCGAGCAACTTTTTTGACAAAACAGAAAATTGTAACAAGTATATGAGCATTTATTCTTTTGAACGCGTATATCAAATCAAACACAAATCTTGTGCGACATTTCGGTGAATAAGAATCAAGCATATAGCCATAAAAAAGAGAATTATTGTTCTTTTCAAAGTAAATAAAAGTATCTAATAAAAGCATGTTCTTTCTTGCTGAAAGTTATTGAAGTCATATTTCATTTAGTATTGCATTGCTCACATACTAATTTAGCTCGAATGCCGATTATGCAATGAATCGTACATTAGGTAAATCATATCATAATGGTTATGTATGGCAATTTCTATTACTATATCAATCATACTGATGATAACAATCCATTATAGAACATCATTTAGGTAAATCAGGTGAGGTCAGTGATGGCAGACGTCATGTTTGCCAATTTTAGATTAATGAACCTCCAAAAATAGCTTCTGTCTTTGCCTCCGAGTCATTATATTGTTACTTTACTATATTACTACTTTAAAATGATAGATTTATGCCTTAATGTAAAATTTCCCCTACTTTGTAACATGATTTTCAAATACTTTTAGGATTTAATTGAGGTAAAATGACTTTGACAAGGATATGATATTCACCTACTTTGGTAGAGGTTAAAGCTGTCGTGTTTTGATCTTATCCTAAATGAAGAGTGCTTATAAGGCGAGCTAATAACCTGAATGCAACAACAACAAAAAAGTATAAAACAAAACAATAGTGGGATTAAGTACGTTTGGTATACGCTTTGCTATACGGTGATGTGTGATAGAGCCCTTAACAAGATACGATTTCTGTAGCACATGGCATCGTTGCCATTTTATACATTGCGCCATTTAAACTCTTTATTCGATTTTACCCTATTTCTGTCCGTAAATTGATACCATCAATACACATATATATATATATGCAAAGACAGCTTCTAACAAGCTCATAAGAGTAACATCTAACACAAACAAGATCATAGATAAAAAATATAGAAGAGGTTCTACACATATATACACCGTAAGGTGATGGTATAACTAACATAAAATTAATTCTCGTCTGCTACTAAGATCTTTTTTCTTCCTAGGGACATCATTGCGTACTTAACTTCAGGAAACTGTGTATCATGAAGAGTAACTCTTCAATTAAGCACAGTAACACTTATAGCTACGTTTTAGACTACGATTCTTGATGTAAACTCTTGAGGATATCTTGAAGAAAGTAGTCGTGCAACTTTGTAAAAGACATGACGTTAAATTGATACTTGTCGTGTCAGAACAAAATTGTAGGCAAATCAAAATATAGTCAAATTTTATTTCAAGTGGTAATTGTTGAAAAGGATGCAGTTAATAACCACTTTTGAATCTAAATTATATTTCCCTAATGGGTACTTATAAGAGAAGAGATCAACGTCGGCCCAACAGCCTTTTCGGGATTTCCAATCTCTTATACAGAAACTCAAATATCGCTAATTTGTTCCATTGAAATACATTGCGTTTTTGTCAAAATTGGCCAACTTCAGAAGCTCACTGTGGTTGTAATCGGAGTACAATTAATGTTTGTGACATATACCCATAAGGAGATAAATGTTCCTAACATTATTTTATGACAGGTTTCCTAATTGTACTCCTAATAAACACACACGGATCATCCGAAGATGCCTGTTTTTCGCTATCGGGGTATTGCTACCGCGCGAAGTGTTATAATACCGTAAATTAGCATTTTATCAGTAGCTCTGAAAAAAAGAAGAAGAAAGAATGAAAAAAAAAGGAAGAATTACATCATAGAGAGTGAAAAGTCAAAGAAAATGATTGGATATAACTGAAATAAAAAGAAAAGAAATGAAGAAAAAAAATGTAAGATAATAGGCCGAAGCAAGAATCGAACCCGAGACGCGTGCACGTGAAGCGAGAATTCTACCACTACACCAGCCCGTCTGGCTGATAAATACGGGGAAGTCTAAAATACTTATAGACTTGTGTATTGCGCAAGGCGCCAAATTGGAAACCAAATTGGGGAAATCTGTTAATTTCTGTTATATTTAGATAAATTATATTATTTAACAAAATATATGGGCTATTTAGGAAGAGTTTGATGAAAAAAATTAAAGCACAATGGGTTTTCCAATCGGGCGCAGTTGTTTGTGTAAAGTATCATCTAAGCACTTAAAAAGAACCTAAAGCAATGTTTGATCTAAACATAAGTTTTTGATAATAACCCCGTCTTCAATCATCATGTGCTTGGGAAATGTTGTAGTTGAATTATATTGAGTTATAATTACGAGAACAAAGAAGCAAAATACTTCAATAGGCATTGAACATATTTATACAACACTATCTCAAACTTTTGTTGTCAAATACGTTGTTGTTTGCATTATTTGAACCCGTACATTTAAACATAATTGTTTAATTTTCAAATATCGTTAGCGACAACGAAGGATACTTTCTTCTAGCGTTAAAACTTCAAAATTGACTTTATCCACACATTCAATTCAAATTGAAGTTTCTTAAATTTATCTCGACTCCGAGATCTCCCCGTTTGAGTTTTGTATTGCCTGTTTTTAATATTATGATTATATGTATTATGTCAAATGAGCATGAAAACCATGACAAGGAATTCAAAGAAGAAGTGCAAGGTAGTCTTTGATTAAAATTCTCACGGTAAGATTTAATACCAACATTTTAGAAATTGTTGCACTACATATTCAAATCATCAAACACAATGACGCCATCAAGTATTTATACACGAGCAGATATTTTGACCGGAAATAGACCCAGATAGTTTTTCATTCTTCTTCCCTATCTTCCTATTCACTGTATGCCCTTTTCTGTAAAGTGAACATTCTGTTAAGATGTGATTTACAACGAATACAATAAAACAATGGAAACTCACTATCACAGTATTTTTAAAAGGAATAATTAAGAGACGCTTTCCTATTTAAGTCAAGTTCAAGTAAAGTGATCTTCAATGGAACATTCATGTAAAAGATATCAGTCACAATTGTCTCACAGCGACATTATGTTAAAAGTACTTAAAGTAGACAGAGCGCTTTTAAATTGCAATCTACTTTGAACCTGGCGTCAAGGAAAAGTTATGGTTCAAGATTAAAATGGTGTATTTCACAACTTAATAAATCGTTTAAAGTACCTTGTTTTGATACTATACCTTTTTCAACATCGAAACTTCCAATTCTGATAAAGACAATATCGCTAAAGTAAAAAGTAAGTAAAGAGGTTTTTTTTTTAAGTAATTTGATTTATTTTTTCAGTTTTGCATTTTACAACTTTTCTTCATGCAATGTTGTGCCGATGACCAAGTATTGTTTTTTCTAAAACGATTTCAATTAAATTTTCTATAAATATTTTTAAATGTTCATGTGATGGACGTTTAGTGAGATATTTTTTCTTATTCTCAAGGATGTCCCAGGACAAAGTTAACCAATCGTAATTATTAACAGTTACTTTATCTTCAAAGTTTAATTTATAATACTAATTCTTGCAATCAAAAATGTAGGAAGTGAAAATCAGTTTCTGCGGAGATAGATAGCTAGTGTGGCGATTAAATCAAGAGGTACATGTACCAAGCCGGGAATACAGTCAATTTTTTAAAATTGAAAGTCCAACATACTACAGAGGAATCTTGTTAACACAAAATCAATGGGGACAATGATTTTATTTTGAGTTATCAGAATTTTGTGTCATCCAACTGATTTCACATAGAAAATTCACACTTTGGACCAAACAACCATTTTGCGTTATCAAGGTTTTTGTATTAACATATTTTATGTTAATGAGGTTCCACTGTATATGTGTCCCGTCATATCTAAAGGTACCTTAATACCGGCATAGTAAATTACGAGATACAGGCTATTGAAGCTGAGCATAATTAAAAATCACGTCCAAGGTCGAATTTCTAATTTCATCAGAAATGTTACCTTTGAAGTGTATTCTATCATATTAATTAGGTTTCAACATCCAAAACATAAGACAAATGTTTTAAAAATCGATATAAAAATCCTTTTCCCATTAAAGTTTTACTTAATACAAAAACTTCAAACTCGATTTTCTCAAAACTATAATTTTCCGAATCAGCCCGATTCCTTTTACCAGTTTGGAAGTGACTTTGCAACCGAACGTCCAATAACCAAAAGTAAGGTGTCATTTCAAAGCTTAAAATCTCAGCTTTCAGATGAGACCAAAAAATCCATTTTGATTTTGCCGACCTTAAGGTACCTTTCGATATGACGGGTCACATATAATAGAAGATGCCCTACAAAGCGATATTATCTATAAGTGTGACAGTCATATTATTGGCATACATAGGCTATAACCAAACTATATGTCATATACATATAGGGAAAGCGATAGCCAACAAGATGGAACCGATATCATGAAATTAAAGAAAGGTATCTCCGATCCACCTACGATACATTTGCCATTAAGTAATGTATTTCTACACATGGTTAAAATAACTAATAGATGTCCCTCGATTAGATAACGTATCAAATAGTGCAGGACACTGGCTAATGGAAACATTGATTTAATTGTGTCAAGTAAATCTTGTCCATTCTATTTGACTGGCCATTCCC